>JAGIQG010000110.1:0-47500 GCA_024679065.1 Sphyrna mokarran
ACTCTCCCTCTCACACACTCTCTCTCTCTCACACACACTCTCTCTCACACACACTCTCTCACACACACTCTCCCACACTCTCTCTCACACACTCTCTCACACACACACTCTCTCTCACACACACTCTCTCTCACACACACTCTCTCTCACACACACTCTCTCTCACACACACTCTCTCTCACACACACTCTCTCTCACACACGCTCTCTCACCCACACTCTCTCTCACCCACACTCTCTCTCCCACACTCTCTCTCACCCACACTCTCTCACACACACTCTCTCACCCACACACTCTCTCTCACACACACTCTCTCTCACACACACTCTCTCTCTCACACACACTCTCTCTCACACACACTCTCTCTCACACGCACTCTCTCACTCTGTCTCTCTCACATCCACTCTGTCTCTCACCCATTGTCTCTCACACACACTCCCTCTCACACACTCTGTCTCTCTCACTCACTCTGTCTCTCACACCCATTGTCTCTCACGCCCACTCTCTCTCACACCCTCTCTCACATTCACACAAACACACACTCTATCTTTTACACACAAGCACACAGACACACACACATTCTCTCTTTCTCTCACACACACACTCTCTGACACTCTCTCTCTCACACTCTCTCTCACACACACACTGTCTCTCACACTCTGATACACACTCTCTCGCACACACACTCAGACACACACCCACACACACACTAGACACACACATACCCAGTCTCTGTCAAACATCCTCTCTCTCACGCGCGCTCCCTATCGCGCGCACCCTCTCCCATGTGCACATATTTTCTCTCACACACTCACACTGACACACACATACACTCTCTCACACACACATTCCCACTTACACACGCACTCTCGTGCACTCTCGCACAGTCTCTCACACACACACTCCATCTCTCACACAGACACAAACACACACACTCTCTCTGTCACATTCTCTCACACAATCTCTTTCATGCACTCTCTCCCGCGCGCACTCTCTCCCGCACGCACTCACAGTCTCTCTGGCACCCACTCTCTCTGGCACAATGTTGTGCCGAGCTATGTCCAATCTCAAGATCAAGGTCATTTATAAAGATGACCAACAGCAGTGGCCCCAAAACAGATCCCTGCGGTACGCCACTAGTAACTGAACTCCAGGTTGAATATTATCCATCAATCACCACCCTCTGTCTTCTATCAGCGAGCCAATTCCTGATCCAAACCGCTAAATCCCCCTCAATCCCATTTATCCGTATTTTCTACAGTATCTTACCATCGGGAGACTTATCAAACACTCTCTCTATACATCGGTCTCTCTCTCTCTCTCTCTCTATCTGTATCCGTCTTTCTCTGTATTACTCTGTATTTCCGTCTGTCTCTGTCTCTCTCTGTCTCTCTCTCTCTGTCTCTGTATCTCTCACTCTATCCGCTCTCTCTCTCTCTCTCTCTCTGCATCTGTCTCTCTCTTTGTGTCTGATTCTCTCTTTCTGTATCTCTCTCTCCCTATGTGTGTGTGTCTCCCTCTCTGCATCTCTCTCTCTCTCTCTCTCTCTTCTCTCCATGTGTGTATCTTTCTCTCTCTCCATCAGTATCTCTGTCCCTGTATCTGTCTCTTTCTCTCTCTATTGTGTTTTTCTCTCTCTATCTGTATCTCTCTCCCTGTATCTGCCCCTGTATCTCTCTCCCTTATCTTGTGTTCTCTCTCTCTATCTGTATCTCTCTCCCTGTATCTGTGTGTGTCTCTCTCTCTATCTGTATCTCTCTCCCTGTATCTGTGTGTGTCTCTCTCTCTGTATCTGTATGTCTCACTCTGTATCTATGTGTGTATCTCTCTGTTTTTCTCTATCTGTATCTATATCTCTGTCTCTCTCTATTGTGTTTCTTGTTCTGTTTATCTGTATCTCTCTCTGTATGTGTGTCTCTCTCTCTAACGGTGTGTGCCTCTTTCTGTCTCTCTGTATCTGTGTGTGTGTGTCTCCCTCTCACTTCCTATCCATCTGTGTCTCTCTCTGAGTTTTTCTCTCCCTCTCTCTCTCTCTTTCTCTCCGTATCTGTATGTCTCACTCTCTATCTGTATGTGTGTCCCTCTCTCTGTCTCTCTCACTCCCAGTTTCTCTCTATGTCTCTCTCCCTGCGTTTCTCTGTCTGTCTATCTATCTCTATCTCTCTCTCTTTATGTGTGTGTCTCTCCATCTGTCTCTGTCTCTCCATTTCTCTCTCTCTCTCTTTATCTCTCCCTCTCTCTCTCTCTCTGTCGCTCTCTCTATCTGTGTGTGTGTGTCTCCCTCTATCTGTGTTTCTCTATCTCTCTATCTGTCTGTGTGTTTGTCTCTCTCTCCGTCTCTCTGCATCTCTGTCTCTTTATCTGTATCTCTGTCTCTTTATCTGTATCTCTGTCTCTCTCTCTCTATAAAATCTATCTATATATATATATATATCTAACTCTCTCTGTGTGTATGTGTGTGTGTCTCTCTCTCTCTATACTTGTGTGTCTCTGTACCTGTGTGTCTCTGTATCTTGTCTCTATACCTGTGTCTCTCTGTATATCTGTCCCTGTTTCTCTCTGTCCCTGTGTCTCTCTGTCCCTGTGTTTCTGTATCTTGTCACTCTGTACCTTGACACTGTACCTGTGTCTCTCTATATCTGTGTATCTCTGTATCTGTGTGTCTCTATGTGTCTCTCTGTATTTCTAAGTTGCCCCTTAGTGTTCCAAGTTGCCCCAGAGATGGAGAGACAGGGACACAGGGGAGCCCAAAACGCTACAGAAACAGGAGAAAGGTTTGAAAATGGAGGAGTGTTTCTTATCCATCTATAAAAATCATCCACTCTGACAGCAGTTCCATTTCACACTCTCTGCTCAGTCCTGTGTTGGGGGGTGTTTAGTGTGGGATCAGTGTTTGCTTTTCTCAAACCGCACTGATATTCTCAACAAGGGCAAGAAGTTTCAGTCTTTAAAAATGTAAAGATTACAAACCCAAAGCAGACAGAGGATGATGAGGCCTCACACCTTCAATGTAGAGATTCCCCCAATCTTTCCTTTTGAATACTCTCACACTCTCTCACACTCACTCTCTCTCACACACACTCACACGCTCTCTCTCTCACTCATTCTTTCTGTCACACACTCTCTCACACTCACTCTCTCACATTCATTCTCTCACACACACTCACACGCTCTCACACGCACACACTCTCTCTCGCACACACACTCTCTCTCGCACACACTCTCACTCTCGCACACACTCTCTCTCGCTCACACTCTCTCTCTCGCACACACTCTCTCTCGCACACACTCTCTCTCGCACACACTCTCTCTCTCGCACACACTCTCTCTCGCTCACACTGTCTCTCTCTCTCTCTCGCACACACTCTCTCGCACACACTCTCTCACACACACTCTCTCTCGCACACACTCTCTCTCTCGCACACACTGTCTCTCGCACACACACTCTCTCTCGCACACACTCTCTCTCTCGCACACACTCTCTCTCGCTCACACTGTCTCTCTCTCTCTCTGGTCTCTGTTACAGTTGTACAGATCCTGGGCAGCTCAGATCGACTGGATTCTGATCCCAGTGTGAAGCTCAAAGATCATATTCACAGTGTTAACTTTAAAATCAATTCTCCTATAAAATATTCTCTGGATTTTTAATAAACATTGAATGCAAAATTAATAAATTCTGACTTTGTGTAACTCCATCTCTCTTTCTCTATATCTCTGTTAGTATGATTTTGTGTGTGTCTCTCTATATATATCTCTACATATCTGTGTGGCTCTGTCTCTGTATTTCTCTGTATCTGTGTCTCTTTGTCTGTTCCTGTGTATCTCTCTGTGTCTCTGTATTTCTCTGTATCTGTGACTCTCTATCTCTGTGTATCTGTCTCTCTGTCTCAATCTCTCTGCCTCTCTGTGTCCTTGTATTTCTCTGTGTCCATATCTCTCTTGATCTCTATCTCTCTGTCTGTCTCTTTTCTCTGTGGGTCTGTGTGTCTCTGTCTCTCTGTGTCTCTGTGTCTCAGTCTCTCTGTGTTTCTCTCTGTGTATCTCTGTGTCTCTGTATATTTTTTTCTCTGTGTGTCTGTGTGTTTCTCTGTGTCTGTATATTTTTCTCTCTGTGTGTCTGTGTGTATCTCTGTCTCTCTGTGTTTTTCTCTCTGTGTGTCTCTGTCTCTCTGTGTCTCAGTCTGTCTGTGTTTCTCTCTGTGTGTCTCTGTCTCTCTGTGTTTTTCTCTCTGTGTGTCTCTGTGTTTCTCTGTGTCTCTGTCTCTCTGTGTTTTTCTCTCTGTGTCTCTGTGTCTCCCTGTGTTTCTCCCTGTGTGTTTCTCTGTCTCTGTGTGTTTTTCTCTCTGTGTGTCTGTGTGTCTCTGTGTTTCTCTGTGTCTCTGTCTCTGTGTGTTTTTCTCTCTGTCTCTCTGTGTTTCTCTGTGTGTCTCTGTCTCTCTGTGTTTTTCTCTCTGTGTGTCTGTGTTTCTCTCTCTGTCTCTCTGTGTTTTTCTCTCTGTGTCTCTGTGTTTCTCTGTGTCTCTGTCTCTCTGTGTTTTTCTCTCTGTGTGTCTGTGTTTCTCTGTGTCTCTGTCTCTCTGTGTTTTTCTCTCTGTGTGTCTGTGTTTCTCTGTGTCTCTGTCTCTCTGTGTTTTTCTCTCTGTGTGTCTGTGTTTCTCTGTGTCTCTGTCTCTCTGTGTTTTTCTCTCTGTGTCTCTGTGTCTCTGTGTCTCTCTCTGTCTCTCTGTGTGTTTCTCTCTGTGTCTCTGTGTTTCTCTGTGTCTCTGTGTTTTTTCTCTCTGTGTGTCTGTTTTCTCTGTGTCTCTGTCTCTCTGTGTTTTTCTCTCTGTGTCTCTGTGTTTCTCTGTGTCTCTGTCTCTCTGTGTTTTTCTCTCTGGTGTCTCTGTCTCTCTGTGTTTTTCTCTCTGTGTCTCTGTGGTTTTCTCTCTGTGTGTCTTCTGTCTGTGTGTCTGTGTTTCTCTGTGTCTCTGTCTCTCTGTGTTTTTCTCTCTGTGTGTCTTCTGTGTTTCTCTGTGTCTCTGTCTCTCTGTGTTTCTCTTTCTCTCTGTGTGTCTCTGTGTTTCTCTGTGTCTCTGTCTCTCTGTGTTTTTCTCTCTGTGTGTCTCTGTGTCTCTCTCTGTCTCTGTCTCTCTGTGTTTTTCTCTCTGTGTCTCTGTGTGTTTTTCTCTCTGTGTGTCTCTGTGTCTCTCTCTGTCTCTGTCTCTCTGTGTTTTTCTCTCTCTCTCTGTGTTTCTGTGTGTTTTGATGCTGAAGGCCTAGTATTTTCAGCTCTGAGCTGAATCCACAATCTCTGGAGGGAAGATCGTTTTATTGAAGGCATGAGGCTGATTCCCTCTCTGTCTAGTTTGGTTTTGTAAAGTTTACGTGTTTAAACATCTGTTCCCCTTGTTGGGAATCTCACTGACAAAAGCAAACACTGATCCCACACTAAACACCCCCCAACACAGGCCTGAGCAGAGAGTGTGAAATGGAACCGGTCTGAGTGTGGATAGTTTTTTTCAAAAAAAGGAGAGAAACACTCCTTCATTTTCAAATCTTTACCCTGCTTCTGTAGCGTCTCGGACTCCCCTGACACTCACTATCCATCTGAGTGAATCTCAGTGTCTAACTCTCACTCTCTGCATTGCTCCCTCTCCCTATCTCTCTGTTACTCTGCATCCCTCCATCTCTCTCTCTCCCTCTCTCTCTCTATCCCTCTCCCACCGTGTGGTTCATCATTAAGGGGTCGTATCACGGGGAATACAAACACTCTTTCTGTTTCTGTCTTGGCAGAATTAGCGACATTAGTGGATCTTTCCAGGCTGGATTCACACAATACAGACAGAACGCTGCTGAGCTCAGCTCAGGTGGGACCGTAATGTTACAATAAGATCCAATCTGTAATCATGCGACTGTCTAAACATCATCCGATTAATTTGATTTAATTTATTATTGTTACATGGAATAGAATCATAGAATCCCTACAATGCAGGAGGAGACCATTCAGCCCATCGAGTCTACACCGACATACTCCTATCCCCATAACCCCATGGATTTGCTCCAGCGAGTCCCCCTGACACTAAGGGGCAATTTAGCAAGGCCAGTCCTCCTAACCTGTACACTGCAAACCCACGCAGACACAGGGAGAATGTGCAAACTCCACACAGACAGTAATTCCCCAGTCGACACACTCTGGGACCTATTTGGGTTACAGTGAGGGAGAATTTAGCGCAGCCAATGCTCTTAATCAACACATCTTCCGGACTGTGGGAGGAAACCGGAGCAGCCGGGGAAAACCCACGCAGAGACGGGGAGAACATACAGAGTCCGCACAGACAGTGACCCAAGCTGGGAATCAAACCCGGGTCCCTGACGCTGTGTAGCAGTAGTTAGTGCAAACCACTGTGTCACCGTGCCAGCATCTATACATACAGACACATAGATATATGGAGACACACACACACACACACACAGACACAGAGAAACACACACTTGACTTGTCCAAGCTGCCCCTTTTATTAAAACTCCTAAGCTAATCCCATTTGCCCACATTTGACCCATATCCCTCTGTAGCCATCTTCCCCATGGAACTGTGGAAATATTTTTTAGAAGACAAGATTGTCTCCCTCTCTACTATTACCCCCGGCAGCTTGTTCCAGACACTCCCCACCCTCTGGGTGAAAACACTGTCCCTCTGGACCCTTTTGTATCTATCCCCTCTCACCTTCAGCCCATAGCCTCTAGTTTTACACTCCCCGACCTTTGGGAAAAGATATTGACGTGTGTGTGTTTCTCTCTTTGTGTGTCTCTCTCACACACCCTCTCTCGTACGTGCACGCTCTCTCTCACACACACATACACACTCACATAAACACACTCTCACACACATACACTCTCTCATGCACACTCTCTCTCACCCACACCCTTTCTCTCTTGCACACTCTCTCTCTCACAGTCCGTCCGTCGCACACACTCTCTCCGTCGCACACACTGCCTCGCACACACACTCTGCCTCGCACACACACTCAGACAACACTCACATATAAAGTCTCTGTCACACACCCTCTCTCTCACACTCACTCTGACACACACATACACTCTCTCTCACACATTACCACTTACACACGCACTCTCGCACACTCTCTCACACACACACAAGACCCAGATTGTAATAACTGAGAGAGGTTTAGGGCAGAGATTACTGATAGAAGGCACAGATTGTAAATACCAAGCGCTTTAGGGCAGTGATTACTAATACTAGACCCAGATTGTAATAACTGAGAGAGATTTATGGCAGAGATTACTGATACAAGACCCAGATTGTAAATAACTGAGAGAGGTTTAGGGCAGAGATTACTGATACAAGGCCTAGATTGTAATAAGTGGAAGATATTTAGGGCAGAAATTGATGATACAGGGCCCAGATTGTAATAACTGGGAGAGGTTTAGGGTAGAGATTATCGATACAAGGCTCAGATTGTAACAACAGAGAGGTTTTTTATGGCAGAGTTTACAGATGCAAGGCACAAATTAGAATAATTTGGGGAAGTTTAATGCAGAGATTACTGATACAAGACACAGATTGTATAATCTGAGGGAGGTTTAGGGCAGAATTTACTGATACAAGGCACAGATTACAATATCTGAGAGAAGTTTAGTGCAGTGATTACTGATACAAGCCTAGATGGTAATAACTGATGGGAGTTTAGAGCAGTGATTACTGATACAAGCCTAGATTGTAATAACTGAGGGGAGTTTAGAGCAGAGTTTACTGATACAAGGCCCAGATTCTAATAACTGAGAGAGGTTTAGGACAGAGATTACTGATACAAGGCCCAGATTGTAATAACTGAGAGAGGTTTAGGGCAGAGATTACTGATACAAGGCCCAGATTGTAATAACTGAGAGGGGTTCTGGGAAGAGATTACTGATACAAGGCCCAGATTGTAATAACTGAGAGGGGTTCTGGGAAGAGATTACTGATACAAGGCCCAGATTGTAATAACTGAGAGAGGTTTAGGGCAGAGATTACTGATACAAGGCCCAGATTGTAATAACTGAGAGAGGTTTAGGGCAGAGATTACTGATACAAGGCCCAGATTGTAATAACTGAGAGGGGTTTGGGAAGAGATTACTGATACAAGGCCCAGATTGTAATAACTGAGAGGGGTTTTGGGAAGAGATTACTGATACAAGGCCCAGATTGTAATAACTGAGAGAGATTTAGGGCAGAGATTACTGATACAAGGCCCAGATTGTAATAACTGAGAGAGGTTTAGGACAGAGATTACTGATACAAGGCCCAGATTGTAATAACTGAGAGAGGTTTAGGGCAGAGATTACTGATACAAGGCCCAGATTGTAATAACTGAGAGGGGTTCTGGGAAGAGATTACTGATACAAGGCCCAGATTGTCATAACTGAGAGGGGTTCTGGGAAGAGATTACTGATACAAGGCCCAGATTGTAATAACTGAAAGTAGATTTAGGGCAGAGATTACTGACACAAGGCCCAGATTGTAATAACTGAGAGAGACATGAACGGTGTGGATGGGGAGCAGTTACTCCCCTGAGTTGAAGGGTGAGTGACGAGGGGGACACAGGTTCAAGGTGAGGGACGGGAGGTTTAGAGGGGGATGTGAGGAAGAACTGTTTTACCCAGAGGGTGGTGAGGGTCTGGAATGAGCTGCCTGGGAGGGGGGAGGGGGTTGGGTAGAGGCAAGTTGTCTCAGATCCTCTAAAAAGTCCCTGGATGAGCACTTGGCCCATCATCACATTCAGGGCTATGGGCCCAGTGCTGGGAAATGGGCTTCGGGTGGGATGTTAGGTGGGTCACACGGGTCGGGACACACTCGATGGGCCGAAGGGTCTCTTCTGCACTGTGTGAATCTGTGATTGTGTGACGGGGAAATGTTTTTAACGCAGTGACTGCTGGGATCTGGAACGTTGTGTCTGAGCCAGAGGGGGAAGAAGATTCCATCCAGAGGAGATTGAATGGGAAGCTGAAGGGAAAATATTGACAGGGTTCCGGCGAGAGGGTGGGGGGGAGTGGGAATAGTGAAACTGCTCTTGCAGGGTGTCCGTGCTGGTTTGACGGGCTGAATGGCCTCCTGTGCTGTCCCCATTCTATGATTCATACACAAGTGAACCTCTCCATGTCTATTAGGCCCCACTCATTCCTCCCTGATCAGTTCCAGCATTTCAAGCTCAGATCCCAGTGCTTTATAGTTGGGGCAGTGAGGAGTAAAACACAAATAGGAATGAATGTGTGGGAGTGTGTCAGTGTGGTTGTGTTTCTGTATGTGTGGGGGGGAGAGTTTCTAAATGTGTATATGTTTTTCTGTGAGTGTGTGTGTGTCTGTCTGTGTATTTCAATGTGTGTCTCTCTGTGTCGGTGTGGGTCTGTGAGCATGTGCATGTGTGTGTGTGTGTGTCTCTCTCTGTGTATCTCAGTGTGTGTGTCTCTAACTCTGTGTGTGTGTGTGTGTGTGTGAGTCTGTGTCTCTCTCTCTTAGGGTGCACAAGTGTCTCTCTCTGTGTCTGTGTGTGTGTCTCTCTCTGTGTATCTCAGTGTGTTTGTCTCTAATTCTGTGTGTGTGTGTGTGTTGAATGTACTTGTGTGTGTGACTCTCTGTGTGTCTCTGTGTGTGTCTCTGTGCATGTGTGTCTCTGTCCATGTGTGTGTGTGTGAGTTTGCCCTGATCTGTTGTGTAGGTCTCCCTCGATGGGTCAAATGTCCTAAACCTGCACATATTTGAGATTTAAAATACATTGATACACACACACACACACTCAGAAAGACACACACAGTTTTAACGTATTTATTGACCATTTAATGTGACTGAATGCTTCACAGCGCAGTTTGCCATAGATACAGAAAATGAGACAGCATTGTAAGCAGCGTAGCTGGAAACATCAAATTGCAAAGAGTTTTTCATATTTTGTAAAGGGACAAAACTGGTGGGGATGTTTCAGTGCAGGGAAATGTAAACTGACACAACTTAGATTTAAAAGGGACAGAACGATGTACTTTAATAAATGATGAAAAGACAGAAACAGTGGAAGCTCCAAATTTCCCGATATTTCACAGCTGGATTCACACAATCCACACAGCAATGTCTCTGATATTGTGGGATTGTTGTAAATGTGGTCAATCTCAGTCCGGAGGCTGCCTTCATGATACAGAGTTAATCTGATCACTCTCATCGAAACAGCATCAACATTTCTGTACAATGTGAGGGAATCAGAAACTCAATGAGTTCAGGTTCAATGTTTAAAATACCCGGTCACTTTTCTGTGGCTGCTTTGGGGAATGTCAGTGGAATGTCGTTTCCAGTCAAGTGTGAAGAATTGTATTGGGGAGTCATTGGAAGCAATTTCCATTGTGAGCTTCCTGCATTCTGGAAATGTGTGGGATCTATTCAGAGATCGGAAATGGATGGATGAATAAAGTTTGATGTTAATGAGATGAGCCTGTCTGCCTTACAGATTCCCAAGTTCCATGTGCTGAGAGAAAGGAATGATTAAACAATATCTACAATTCAAATTCTTCAGACAAGTGAAAAAGCAAGAGAACAACTGAATCCACAAACCCTGCCACAGACAGGATTCGAAGCTTCAACTTCATGTTTTAATGTGAAGGGCTGATTGAAATAAACCCGAGGCCACACTGGGATGCTGAACTATTTGATTCCTGTTTTTTCCCCAAACGTCAAAATAAAACTCTGTGCTGAAACATTCCTTGGACAGAGCAGAGGGAATGTTACTCTGGATTTAGCCCATGACAGTATTTGTGTTGGGGACATTTGATGAACGGTGCAGATTAAACATTATTCTTAACCACTGGAATTGAAGTTGGGTGCTGATTGAATCAAACATTGAAAATAATGAGGGAAAGGGAGAGGCTGATAAAGAACAAGTTTTTCTGCTGGTTGGGCAATTCCAGGATTTGGGGATATTTGGGTGTTAGCCTCAGTGTAGAATTTGAGAATTGTAGGAATGAAAACATTGCCAGATGTGGTGTGGAGTTAGTTTGAAACAATCTTCTGCAAATGGCTATTGATGCTCAGTCACTTGTAATTATTTGAAATCTGGGGTTTGATAGATTTCCCTTAGTCCGAAGGGGTAAAGAGACAAAGAGTTCGATCACACATCAGCCAGGATCTTATTGAATATTGTAACAGGCTTTCAGGAAGATTGTTCCAGATTCCAAACCCCCTCTTGGTGAAGTGGTTTTCCACATTTCACTTCTGATCCATTTCCCCATCATTTCCAATCTGGGCCCTCTAGTTCATCACCAGCTCTTGAGAGGGAAGAGTTTCTCACTCTTTAACCTGTCCAAAATCCTTAGGATCTTCAATCTCTCTCTCAAGTCTCACGTCGGCCTTCTTTTCTCCAAGGAAAACAGTCCCAAGCTTTCCGATTTACCCTCGTAGCTACGGATCTTAATCCCTGGAATCATTCTTGTCAACCTGCTCTGTACTCTTCCCAATATCTTCACATCCCATCAGAACTGACCACAGGCTCCAGATGAGGCCTAATGAGTGTCTACCCTGATAAGTGCGAGGTGATTCATTTTGGAAGGAAAACCTTGAATGCGGATTACAGGGTCAACGGCAGGGTTCTGTGGAATGGGGAGGAACAGAAAGATTTTGGGGTTCATGTCCACAGATCTCTGAAGGTTGCCACTCAAGTAGATAGAGCTGTGAAGAAGCTCATAGTGTGTTAGCACGATAATGTTATTAACAGGGGGTTTTAATTTTTAGAACCGTGGGATTATACTGCAACTGTACACCACCCTCTGAGGGCGACTGTCACTCTGAGCCACTGTCAGCGACCACATTTGGAATATAGTGTTCAGTTCTGGTCACCTCACTAAGAAGGATGTGGAAGGATTGGAGAGAGTGCAGAGGAGATTTCCCAGGATGCTGCCTGGTTTGAAGGGTAGGGTCTTATGAGGAAAGGTTGAGGGAGCTGGGGCTTTTCTCTTTGGAGCAGAGGAGGATGAGAAGCGATTTAATAGAGATTTATAAGATGATGAGGGGGATAGAGTGGATGTTCAGAGACTATTTCCTCGGATGTAGCTGTTACTAGGGGACATAACTATAAGGTTCATGGTGGGAGATATCGGAGGGATGTGCGAGGTAGACTCTTCACTCAAGAGAGTGGTTGGGATGTGGAATGCACTGCCTGCTGTGATAGTGGAGTCGGACACTTTAGGAACTTTCCACCGGTTATTGGATAGGCTGATGGAGCACACCGGAATGATAGAGAGTGGGATAGCTCGATCTTGGGTTCGGACAAAGCTCGGCACAACATTGAGGGCCGAAGGGCCTGTACTGTGCTGTACTGTTCTAGGTTCAATTTTACGAGCTCAATATGAGCTCCTTCCTCTTGTACTCAATTCCTCCGTTAATAAAAACTGGGATACCACATCCTGCTCTCTCAAAGTGCCCTCTCAACTTCCTGAATGGATGTAGATATTCCAGTCATAGAATTCCCTACAGTACAGAAGGAGGCCATTCAGCCTATCCAGCCTGTACTTACCACAATCCCACCCAGGCCCTACCACTGCAATATCACATATTGACCCTGCTCATTCCCCTGACACTAAGGGGCAATTTGAATGGCCCATCAACCCCGAACCCACACTTCTTTGGACTGTGGGAAGAAACCAGAATTTCTTTAATCTGTCTTTAAAGAATTATTGACTAATCTTTAAACATCCACATGAACTCTCACAGAACAAGGCCAACATGGGGGAATCTAGTATCAGCTTTCAAAATGTACTCATTAGTGTCACAAGTAGAGTTACATTAACACTGCGATGAAGTTACTGTGAAAAGCCTGTAGTCACCAAGCGCTGGCACCTGTTTGGGTTACACTGAGGGTGAATTTAGCACGGCTGATACACCCTAACCAGCACGTCTTTCGCACCGTGGGAGGAAACCAGAGCACCCGGAGGAAACCCACGCCGACACGGGGAGAATGTGCAAGCTTCACACAGACAGTGAGCCCAGCACTGTCTCAGAGTAAGGGGGGGTTAGGGGTATTTAAGAGTGAAATGAGGAGGAAATTCCTTCCCTCAGAGTCTCACGGTGAAGAAGAGGCCCTTCGGCCCATCCAGCCTGTACCACCAGTAACTCCCACTAAAGTTGTGCTGACCCAATTTTCCATCTCTTGCACCATATCTTTGAACGTTGAGATGTTTTGATGCTCATCCAAATGTTTTTGAAAGGTTTTCGGCCTCCTCTCCCTTTCCCAGACAGTGCGTTCCTGATCCTCACCACCCTCGGAGTGAATGTTTTTCACAACTCCCCTCTGTCTCACCCGCTCTTTGTCCGACTAAAATCCTGTCCCCTCGTGACTGACCCCTCAACCGAGCGGAACAACTGCCTCCTCTTCACTCTGCCTGTCCATCCCCCCCTCATAACCTTCTCCACCTCGATCCTGTCACCCCTCGGCCTTCTCTGAAAACAATCAAAGCCTATCCGGTCTGTCCTTATCGCACAGAGCCTAGAGCCCAGGGAACGTCCTGTTGAAGCTCCCCCTCCAGTGCAGTCCCATCCTTCCCGATAGTGAGGTGAACAGAGCTGCACCCAGTGCTCCAGCTGTGGCCTCACGAACACTCTGTCCAACTCCAACCTGAACTCTTTGCTCTTGTTCTCTGACTGATAAAAGCAACTCTTTTATCTGCCTTCTTTAGCCCCTGATTCCCCTGCTCTGCTCCCTTCAGGGATCTGGGAATCCTTACCCCAGATCCGTATGTTCCTCGGAGCTTCCCAGTGTCCCACCACTCATTAAATCCTCCCTCACCTTGTTCCTTCTTCCCAACTGTATCAGCTCACACTTATCAGGGTTAAATACCCTCTGCCCCTGCTCTGCCTATCTACCTGAGAGAGGATTAGGGCAGAGATTACTGATACAAGGCTCAGATTATAATGACTGAGAGAGGTTTAGGGCAGAGATTCCTGATACAAGGCCCTGATTGTAATAACTGAGAGAGGTTTAGGGCAGAGATTACTGATACAAGGCCCAGATTGTAATAAGTGAGAGAGGTTTTGGGGCAGAGGTTGCTGATGTAAGGTCCAAATTGTAATAATGGAGTGTTACACTCTCTTCTCTCTCACACACACACAAACACACACACACTGTCTCTCACACATTCACTCTCATGCACACTCTCTCACACAGATACATACACACATTCTCTCTCTCACACACACTGTCTCTCTCATACACACTGTCTCTCTCACACGCACTCTCTCTCACACGCACTCTCTCCCTCACACACACTCTCTCCCTCACACACACTCTCTCTCTCACACGCACTCTCTCTCTCAAATGCACTCTGTCTCTCACACGCACTCTCTCTCTCACACACTCTCTCTGACGCACTCTCACACGCACTCGCTCTCTCAAACGCACTGTCTCTCAAATGCACTCTCTCACACATACTCTCTCTCTCACACGCACTCTCTCCCTCATATGCACTCTCTCTCACACACACACTCTCTCTCACACGCACTCTCTCTCTCACACGCACTCTCTCCCTCACACGCACTCTCTCCCTCACACACACTCTCTCCCTCACACGCACTCTCTCCCTCACACGCACTCTCTCTCTCACACACACTCTCTCCCTCACACGCACTCTCTCCCTCACATGCACTCTCTCCCTCACACGCACTCTCTCTCTCACACACACTCTCTCTCTCAGACGCACTCTCTCTCACACGCACTCCCTCTCTCACACGCACTGTCTCTGTCAAACGCGCTCTCTCTCTAGCACACTCTCTCTCTCACACGCACTCCCTCTCTCACACGCACTCTCTCAATAACTGAGAGAGGTTTCGGGCAGAGATTACTGATACAAGGCCCAGATTGTAATAACTGAGAGAGGTTTAGGGCAGAGATTACTGATACAAGGCCCAGATTGGAATAACAGGGTGTCTATTAATTGTAGTTAATATTTTTCTTGTAGTTTAAACTTCATGTAAATATAAATAACTTTTCTTGTTCCTTATTCTCAATTGTTCATTCCCCGTGATGTTGAGCTGTATTTTTTCTCTTTCTGGTCTCTGTTACAGTTGTACAGATCCCGGGCAG
Organism: Sphyrna mokarran; assembly: GCA_024679065.1. NCBI lineage: Eukaryota > Metazoa > Chordata > Chondrichthyes > Carcharhiniformes > Carcharhinidae > Sphyrna > Sphyrna mokarran. The sequence continues at coordinate 15,087 of JAGIQG010000110.1, forward strand.
CTCAGATCGAATGGATTCTGATCCCAGTGTGAAGCTCAAAGATCATATTCACAGTGTTAACTTTAAAATCAATTCTCCTGTAAAATATTCTCTGGATTTTTAATAAACATTGAATGCAAAATTAATAAATTCTGACTTTGTGTAACTCCATCTCTCTTTCTCTATATCTCTGTTAGTATGATTTTGTGTGTGTCTCTCTATATATATCTCTACATATCTGTGTGGCTGTGTCTCTGTATTTCTCTGTATCTGTGTCTCTTTCTGTCTCTTTGTCTGTATCTGTGTGTCTCTCTGTGTCTCTGTATTTCTCTGTATCTGTGTCTCTTTCTGTCTCTTTGTCTGTATCTGTCTATCTCTCTGTGTCTCTGTATTTCTTTGTATCTATGACTCTCTATCTCTGTGTATCTGTCTCTCTCTGTCTCAATCTCTCTGCCTCTTTGTGTCCTTGTATTTCTCTGTCCATATCTCTCCTGATCTCTATCTCTCTGAATGTCTCTTTTCGCTGTGGGTCCATGTGTCTCTGTGTCTCTGTGTGTCTGTGAATCCCTGTGTCTCGGTCTCTCTGTGTTTCTCTCTGTGTGTCTCTGTGTCTCTGTATATTTTTCTCTCTGTGTGTTTATGTCTCTCTGTTCCTCTGTGTCTCTGTCTCTCTGTGTTTTTCTCTCTGTGTGTCTCTATGTTCCTCTGTGTCTCTGTCTCTCTGTTTTTCTCTCTGTGTGTCTGTTTTTCTGTGTCTCTGTCTCTGTGTTTTTCTCTCTGTGTGTCTGTGTGTCTCTGTGTTTCTCTGTGTCCCTGTCTGTGTTTTTCTCTCTGTGTGTCTGTGTGTCTGTGTGTTTCTCTGTGTCTCTGTCTCTCTGTGTTTTTGTCTCTGTGTGTCTGTGTTTCTCTGTGTCCCTGTGTTTTTCTCTCTGTGTTTTTCTCTCTCTGTGTCTGTGTTACTCTGTGTCTCTGTCTCTGTTTCTCTGTGTCTCTGTGTTTCTCTGTGTCTCTGTCTCTCTGTGTTTTTCTCTCTGTGTGTCTGTGTGTCTCTGTGTTTCTCTGTGTCTCTGTCTCTCTGTGTTTCTCTCTCTGTGTGTCTGTGTTTCTCTGTGTTCCTGTCTCTCTGTGTTTTTCTCTCTGTGTCTCTCTGTGTTTTTCTCTCTGTGTCTCTCTGTGTTTTTCTCTCTGTGTCTCTCTGTGTCTCTCTCTGTCTCTGTCTCTCTGTGTTTTTTTCTCTCTCTGTGTCTATGTGTGTCTCTGTCTCTCTGTGTTTTTCTCTCTGTGTGTCTCTGTCTCTCTGTCTCTGTTACTCTGCATCCCTCCATCTCTCTCTCTCCCTCTCTCTCTCTATCCCTCTCCCACCGTGTGGTTCATCATTAAGGGGTCGTATCACGGGGAATACAAACACTCTTTCTGTTTCTGTCTTGGCAGAATTAGCGACATTAGTGGATCTTTCCAGGCTGGATTCACACAATACAGACAGAACGCTGCTGAGCTCAGCTCAGGTGGGACCGTAATGTTACAATAAGATCCAATCTGTAATCATGCGACTGTCTAAACGTCACCCGATTAATTTGATTTAATTTATTATTGTTACATGGAATAGAATCATAGAATCCCTACAATGCAGGAGGAGACCATTGATACCCCCCACCCCAACCCCCTGTCAATCTGGCACTGAACTTGTGTCTTAACTGAGAGAGAAGCAGAGAGACAGAGAAAGAATCAGAGGGTGAGAGACATCTCTTGCTCTGTCTTTCCCTCTCTCCCCGTCTCCCTCGCTCTCCTCCTCGTTCTCTCCCTCTCTCCTGCCGCTCTCCCTCCCCGTCTCCACCAGTCTCACAGTTGTCGTGTGCTAAGTGTTTCCCCACTGCTGGGAATTTGCAAAGGGGGAGAGACCCTGTGTAATACAATGAAGATAAATCTGCCCCCTTCACTCCTCACTCCCATTTCCTCAATCATTTGGATATGTGGAATGGTCACATCCAAGGGGGCCTTCACGACACACGACAGCGCAGAGTCGCTGAGCAGAGACTGATAGACAAGTTCCACACACATGAGGACGGTCTCAACAGGGATCTTGGCTTCATGTCACACTATCTGTAACCCCCGTGATTTGCCTGGGTTTATAAAACCTCACTAACTGTGCCGGTTAGAGACAATTCACACTCTTTAGTTTACCCCAGTTCAACGCTGGCATCTCTGTGAAAATATCACAGCAAGGTGATTATAATCATCTCCCCACTTGATTATGGGCAGTTCACCATCACCCCACCCCCCACAAACAACCCCCCCACCACACACACACACACACACACAGACACAGACACACACACAGACACAGACACACAGACTGCAAACTGATGTTTAAAATGGAGCAGCAGACAGAAAATTGAGAGCTGGTTTTAAACTCTGAGAGAGAAACATTATAACTGGTGACAGGCTGTTATTGTACAGAAATGTGGAGGCTGTGGGCTCAGAGTTTCCACACCACCAGTTTAAAGTCCAAACAGGTTTATTTGGAGCAAAAGCCGTGAGTTTTGGGGAACAGCCCGTCCCTTCGTTCTGTGTTTCTGTGTGTCTCTGTATCTGTGTCTCTCTCCTTCTTTCTCTGTTTCTGCCTCTCTCTCTCTCTCTGTCGCTCTATGTTTCTGTCTGTCTCTGTATCAGTTTGTCTCTGTCTCTGTATCAGTTTGTCTCTGTATCTGTGTCTCTAACCCTCTTTCTCTCTGTTAATGCCTCTCTCTGTCTCTCTATCGTTCTGTGTTTCTGTGTGTCTCTGTATCTGTGTCTCTCCCTCTTCCTCTGTGTTTCTGACTCTCTCTCTGTGTGCCATTTTGTGTTTCTGTGTGTCTCTGTATCTGTGTGTCTCTCTGTGTCTCTGTATCTGTGTGTCTCTGTGTTCCTGTGTGTCTCTGTACCTGTGTCTCTGTGCTTCTGTATGTCTCTGTATCTGTGTGTCTCTGTACCTGTGTGTCTCTGTATCTGTGTGTCTCTGTATCTGTCTGTCTTTGTGTTCCTGTGTATATCTCTATCTGTGTGTCTCTGTGTTTGTGTGTGTCTCTGCTTCTGTGTGTCTCAGTGTTTCTGTGTATCTCTCTATCTGTGAGTCTCTGTAACTGTGTGTCTCTGTGTAACTGTGTGTCTCTGTGTTTCTGTGTATCTCTCTATCTGTGTGTCTCTTTAACTGTGTGTCTCTGTTTAACTGTGTGTCTCTGTGTTTCTGTGTGTCTCTGTTTAACTGTGTGTCTCTGTATTTATGTGTCTCTATGTTTCTGTGTGTCTCTATGTTTCTGTGTGTCTCTGCTTCTGTGTGTCTCTGTGTTTCTGTGTGTCTCTGTGTAACTGTGTGTCTCTGTGTTTCTGTGTATCTCTGTATCTGTCTGTCTCTATGTTTCTGTGTGTCTCAGTGTATCTGTGTGTCTCTGCTTCTGTGTGTCTCTGTATCTGTGTCTCTCTGTATCTGTGTGTCTCTGTATCTGTGTGTCTCTGTTAACTGTGTGTCTCTTGTTTCTGTGTGTCTCTGTATCTGTGTGTCTCTGTATCTGTGTGTCTCTGTATTTCTAAGTTGCCCCTTAGTGTTCCAAGTGTCTCAGAGATGGAGAGACAGGGACACAGGGGAGCCCGAAACGCTACAGAAACAGGAGAAAGGTTTGAAAATGGAGCCTTCTCTGCTGCGGTGAAAACTATCGAAGCCTATCCGGTCTGTCCTTATCGCTCAGAGCCTCCAGCCCAGGGAACGTCCTGTTGAAGCTCCCCCTCCAGTGCAGTCCCATCCTTCCCGATAGTGAGGTGAACAGAGCTGCACCCAGTGCTCCAGCTGTGGCCTCACGAACACTCTGTCCAACTCCAACCTGAACTCTTTGCTCTTATTCTCTGACTGATAAAGGCAAGTCTTTTATCTGCCTTCTTTAGCCCCTGGTTCCCCTGCTCTGCTCCCTTCAGGGATCTGGGAATCATTACCCCAGATCCGTATGTTCCTCGGAGCTTCCCAGTGTCCCACCACTCATTAAATCCTCCCTCACCCTGTTCCTTCTTCCAAACTGTATCAGCTCACACTTATCAGGGTTAAATACCCTCTGCCCCTGCTCTGCCTATCTACCTGAGAGAGGATTAGAGCAGAGATTACTGATACAAGGCCCAGATTGTAATAACTGAGAGAGGTTTAGGGCAGAGATTACTGATACAAGGCCCAGATTGTAATAACTGAGAGAGGTTTAGGACAGAGATTACTGATACAAGGCCCAGATTGTAATAACTGAGAGAGGTTTAGGGCAGAGATTACTGATACAAGGCCCAGATTGTAATAACTGAGAGAGGTTTAGGACAGAGATTACTGATACAAGGCCCAGATTGTAATAACTGAGAGAGGTTTAGGACAGAGATTACTGATACAAGGCCCAGATTGTAATAACTGAGAGAGGTTCTGGGAAGAGATTCCTGATACAAGGCCCAGATTGTAATAACTGAGAGAGGTTTAGGGCAGAGATTACTGATACAAGGCCCAGATTGTAATAACTGAGAGAGGTTTTGGGGCAGAGGTTACTGATGTAAGGTCCAAATTGTAATAATGGAGTGTTACACTCTCTTCTCTCTCACACACACACAAACACACACACACTGTCTCTCACACATTCACTCTCATGCACACTCTCTCACACACATACATACACACATTCTCTCTCTCACACACACTGTCTCTCTCATACGCACTGTCTCTCTCACACGCACTCTCTCTCACACGCACTCTCTCCCTCACACACACTCTCTCCCTCACACACACTCTCTCTCTCACACGCACTCTCTCTCTCACACACACTCTCTCTCTGACACACTCTCACACGCACTCGCTCTCTCAAACGCACTGTCTCTCAAATGCACTCTCTCACACATACTCTCTCTCTCACACGCACTCTCTCCCTCATATGCACTCTCTCTCACACACACACTCTCTCTCACACGCACTCTCTCTCTCTCACGCACTCTCTCCCTCACACACACTCTCTCCCTCACACGCACTCTCTCCCTCACACACACTCTCTCCCTCACACGCACTCTCTCCCTCACACGCACTCTCTCTCTCACACACACTCTCTCTCTCAGACGCACTCTCTCTCACACGCACTCACTCTCTCACACGCACTGTCTCTGTCAAACGCGCTCTCTCTCTAGCACACTCTCTCTCTCACACGCACTCCCTCTCTCACACGCACTCTCTCAATAACTGAGAGAGGTTTCGGGCAGAGATTACTGATACAAGGCCCAGATTGTAATAACTGAGAGAGGTTTAGGGCAGAGATTACTGATACAAGGCCCAGATTGTAATAACTGAGAGAGGTTTAGGGCAGAGATTACTGATACAAGGCCCAGATTGTAATAACTGAGAGAGGTTTAGGGCAGAGATTACTGATACAAGGCCCAGATTGTAATAACTGAGAGAGGTTTAGGCCAGAGATTACTGATACAAGGCCCAGATTGTAATCACTGACAGGTTTAGAGCAGAGATTACTGATACAAGGCCCAGATTGGAATAACAGGGAGTCTATTAATTGTAGTTAATATTTTTCTTGTAGTTTAAAGTTCATGTAAATATAAATAACTTTTCTTGTTCCTTATTCACAATTGTTCATTCCCCGTGATGTTGAGCTGTCTGTTTTCTCTTTCTGGTCTCTGTTACAGTTGTACGGATCCTGGGCAGCTCAGATCGAATGGATTCTGATCCCAGTGTGAAGCTCAAAGATCATATTCACAGTGTTAACTTTAAAATCAATTCTCCTATAAAATATTCTCTGGATTTTTAATAAACATTGAATGCAAAATTAATAAATTCTGACTTTGTGTAACTCCATCTCTCTTTCTCTATATCTCTGTTAGTATGATTTTGTGTGTGTCTCTCTATATATATCTCTACATATCTGTGTGGCTCTGTCTCTGTGTTTCTCTGTATCTGTGTCTCTTTGTCTGTACCTGTGTATCTTTCTGTGTCTCTGTATTTCTCTGTATCTGTGTCTCTCTGTCTGTATCTGTGTATCTCTCCCTGTCTCTGTATTTCTCTGTATCTGTGACTCTCTATGTCTGTGTATCTGTGTATCTCTCTGTGTCTCTGTATTTCTCTGTATCTGTGACTCTCTATGTCTGTGTATCTGTGTATCTCTCTGTGTCTCTGTATTTCTCTGTATCTGTGACTCTCTATGTCTGTGTATCTGTGTATCTCTCTGTGTCTCTGTATTTCTCTGTATCTGTGTCTCTTTGTCAGTATCTGTTTGTCTCTCTGTGTCTCTATTTCTCTGTATCTGTGTCTCTTTGTCTGTATCTGTGTGTCTCTGTGTGTCTCTGTATTTCTCTGTATCTGTGTCTCTTTCTGTATCTTTGTCTGTATCTGTGTATCTTTCTGTGTCTCTGTATTTCTCTGTATCTATGACTCTCTATGTCTGTGTATCTGTCTCTCTGTCTCAATCTCTCTGCCTCTCTGTGTCCTTGTATTTCTCTGTGTCCATATCTCTCTTGATCTCTATCTCTCTGTGTGTTACTTTTCTCTGCGGGTCTGTGTGTCTCTGTCTCTCAGTGTCTCTGTCTCTCTGTGTCTCTGTCTCTCTGTGTCTCTGTGTCTCAGTCTCTCTGTGTTTCTCTCTGTGTATCTCTGTGTCTCTGTGTCACTGTATATTTTTCTCTCTTTGTGTCTCTGTGTGTCTGTGTTTCTCTGTGTCTCTGTCTCTCTCTGTTTTTCTCTCTGTGTGTCTGTGTTTCTCTGTGTCTCTGTCTCTCTGTTTTTTCCTCTCTGTGTGTCTGTGTGTCTCTGTGTCTCTGTCTCTCTGTGTTTTTCTCTCTGTGTGTCTCTATGTTCCTCTGTGTCTCTCTGTTTTTCTCTGTGTCTGTGTTTCTCTGTGTCTCTGTCTCTCTGTGTTTTTCTCTCTGTGTGTCTGTGTTTCTCTGTGTCTCTGTCTCTGTGTTTTTCTCTCTGTGTGTCTGTGTGTCTGTGTGTGTCTCTGTGTCTCTGTCTCTCTGTGTTTTTCTGCCTGTGTCTCTATGTTCCTCTGTGTCTCTGTCTCTCTGTTTTTCTCTCTGTGTCTGTGTTTCTCTGTGTCTCTGTCTCTCTGTGTTTTTCTCTCTCTGTGTGTCTCTATGTTTCTCTGTGTCTCTGTCTCTGTGTTTTTCTCTCTGTGTGTCTGTGTGTCTGTGTGTGTCTCTGTGTCTCTGTTTCTCTGTGTTTTTCTCTCTGTGTCTCTGTCTCTCTGTGTCTCTGTGTGTCTCTATGTTTCTCTGTGTCTCTGTGTTTTTCTCTCTGTGTGTTTGTGTGTCTCTGTGTCTCTGTCTCTGTGTTTTTCTCTCTGTGTGTCTGTGTGTCTGTGTGTTTCTCTGTGTCTCTGTCTCTCTGTGTTTTTCTCTCTGTGTGTCTGAGTGTCGCTGTGTCTCTCTGTCTCTCTGTGTTTTTCTCTCTGTGTGTCTCTGTGTCTCTGTGTATCTCTGTGTCTCTGTGTATCTCTGTGTGTCTGTGTTTCTCTGTGTCTCTGTCTCTCTGTGTTTTTCTCTCTGTGTGTCTCTGTGTCTCTGTCTCTCTGTGTTTTTCTCCAAGTGTTTCTCTGTGTCTCTGTCTCTCTGTGTGTTTTTCTCTCTGTGTGTCTGTGTTTCTCTGTGTCTCTGTCTCTCTGTGTGTTTTTCTCCAAATGTGTCTCTGTGTTTCTCTGTGTTTCTGCCTCTCTGTGATTTTCTCTCTGTGTGTCTCTGTGTTTCTCTGCATCCCTCCATCTCTCTCTCTCCCTCTCTCTCTCTATCCCTCTCCCACCGTGTGGTTCATCATTAAGGGGTCGTATCACGGGGAATACAAACACTCTTTCTGTTTCTGTCTTGGCAGAATTAGCGACATTAGTGGATCTTTCCAGGCTGGATTCACACAATACAGACAGAACGCTGCTGAGCTCAGCTCAGGTGGGACCGTAATGTTACAATAAGATCCAATCTGTAATCATGCGACTGTCTGAACGTCAACGGATTAATTTGATTTAATTTCTTATTGTTACATGGAATAGAATCATAGAATCCCTACAATGCAGGAGGAGACCATTGATACCCTCCACCCCAACCCCCTGTCAATCTGGCACTGAACTTGTGTCTTAACTGAGAGAAGCAGAGAGACAGAGAAAGAATCAGAGGGTGAGAGACATCTCTTGCTCTGTCTTTCCCTCTCTCCCCGTCTCCCTCGCTCTCCTCCTCGTTCTCTCCCTCTCTCCTGCCGCTCTCCCTCCCCGTCTCCACCAGTCTCACAGTTGTCGTGTGCTAAGTGTTTCCCCACTGCTGGGAATTTGCAAAGGGGGAGAGACCCTGTGTAATACAATGAAGATAAATCTGCCCCCTTCACTCCTCACTCCCATTTCCTCAATCATTTGGATATGTGGAATGGTCACATCCAAGGGGGCCTTCAATCTACACGGACACGACCGCGCAGGAGTCGCTGACAGAGACTGAATAGACAAGTTCCACACACAGGGACGGTCTCAACAGGGATCTTGGCTTCATGTCACACTTCTGTCCCCCCCGTGATTTGCCTGGGTTTATAAAACCTCACTAAACTGTGCCGGTTAAGACAATTCACACTCTTTAGTTTACCCCAGTTCAACGCTGGCTATCTCTGTTGAAAATATCACAGCAAGGTGCTTATAATCATCTCCCCACTTGATTATGGGCAGTTCACCATCACCCCACCCCCACACAAACCACCCCCCCCCACACACACAACACACACACAGACACACACACACAGACACACACACACACAGACGCAGACACAGACACACAGACTGGCAAACTGATGTTGTTTAAAATGGAGCAGCAGCCGACGAAAATTGAGAGCTGGTTTTAAACTCTGAGAGAGAAACATTATAACTGGTGACAGGCTGTTATTGTACAGAAATGTGGAGGCTGTGGGCTCAGAGTTTCCACACCACCAGTTTAAAGTCCAAACAGGTTTATTTGGGAGCAAAAGCCGTGAGTTTTGGGGAACAGGCCGTCCCTTCGTTCTGTGTTTCTGTGTGTCTTATATCTGTGTCTCTCTCCTTCTTTCTCTGTTTCTGCCTCTCTCTCTCTCTCTGTCGCTCTATGTTTCTGTCTGTCTCTGTATCAGTTTGTCTCTGTCTCTGTATCAGTTTGTCTCTGTATCTGTGTCTCCTACCCTCTTTCTCTCTGTTAATGCCTCTCTCTGTCTCTCTATCGTTCTGTGTTTTGTGTGTCTCTGTATCTGTGTCTCTCCCTCTTCCTCTGTGTCTTTCTGACTCTCTCGTGTGTGCCATTTTGTGTTTCTGTGTGTCTCTGTATCTGGTGTGTCTCTCTGTGTCTCTGTATCTGTGTGTGTCTGTGTTCCTGTGTGTCTCTGTACCTGTGTCTCTGTGCTTCTGTATGTCTCTGTATCTGTGGTGTCTCTGTACCTGTGTGTATCTCTGTATCTGTGTGTCTCTGTATCTTTCTGTCTTTTTGTGTTCCTGTGTATATCTCTATCTGTGTGTCTCTGTGTTTGTGTGTGTCTCTGCTTCTGTGTCTCAGTGTTTCTTCTGTGATATCTCTCCTATCTGTGAGTCTCTGTAACTGTGGTCTCTGTGTAACTGTGTGTCTCTGTGTTTCTGTTATCTCTCTATCTGTGTGTCTCTTTAACTGGTGTCTCTGTTTAAAAACTGTGTGTCTCTGTGTTTCTGTGTGTCTCTGTTTTAAACTGTGTGTCTCTGTATCTATGTGGGTCTCTATGTTTCTGTGTGTCTCTATGCTTTTTGTGTGTCTCTGCTTCTGTGTGTCTCTGTGTCTGTGTGTTTCTGTGTAACTGTGTGTGGTCTCTGTGTTTCTGTGTATCTCTGTATCTGTCCTGTCTCTATGTTTCTGGTGTCTCAGTGTATCTGTGTGTCTCTGCTTCTGTGTGTCTCTGTATCTGTGTCTCTCTGTATCTGTGTGTCTCTGTATCTGTGTGTCTCTGTTTAACTGTGTGTCTCTGTGTTTCTGTGCTGTCGTGCTGTATCTGTTGTGTCTCTGTATTATGTGCTCTGTAAGTTGCCCCTTAGTGTTCCAAGTGTCTCAGAGATGGAGAGACAGGGACCAGGGGAGCCCTAAACGCTACAGAAACAGGAGAAACGTTTGAAAATGAGCCTTCTCTGCTGCGGTGTGAAAACTATCGAAGCCTATCCAATCTGTCCTTATCGCTCAGAGCCTCCAGCCCAGGGAACGTCCTGTTGAAGAAGCTCCCCCTCCAGTGCAGTCCCATCCTTCCCGATAGTGAGGTGAACAGAGCTGCACCCTAGTGCTCCAGCTGTGGCCGCACGAACACTCTGTCCAACTCCAACCTGAACTCTTTGCTCTTATTCTCTGACTGATAAAGGCAAGTCTTTTATCTGCCTTCTTTAGCCCCCTGATCCCCTGCCTCTGCTCCCTTCAGGGATCTGGGAATCATTACCCCAGATCCGTATGTTTCCTCGGAGCTTCCCAGTGTCCCCACTCATTAAATCCTCCTCACCTGTTCCTTCTTCCAAACTGTATCAGCTCACACTTATCAGGGTTAATACCCTCTGCCCCTGCGCTGCTATCTACCTGAGAGAGGTTAGAGCAGAGAATTCCTGATACAAAGGCCCAGAAGATTGTAATAACTGAGAGAGGTTTAGGCAGAGATTACTGAGGCACAGATTGTAATAAACTGAGAGAGGTTTAGGACAGAGATTACTGATACAAGGCCCAGATTGTAATAACTGAGAGAGGTTAGGGCAGAGATTACTCGATACAAGTTCTAATAATGAGAGAAGTTTAGGACAGAGATTGATACAAGGCCCAGATTGTAATAACTGAGAGAGGTTTAGGACAGAGATTCTGATACAAGGCCCATTTGTACTGGGATATACAAGGCCCAGATTGTAATAAACTGAGAGAGGTTTAGGGCAGGATTATGATACCAAGGCCCCGATTGTAATAAGTGAGAGAGGTTTTGGCAGAGGTTACTGATGAAGGTCCAATTGTAATAATGGAGTGTTTCACTCTCTTCTCTCTTCACACACACACAAACCACACCACACTGTCTTCTCACACATCTCAGCACACTCTTCACACACATACATACCACATTCTCTCTTCACACATACTGTCATCTCATACTGTCTCTCTCACACGCACTCTCTCTCACACGCACTCTCTCACTCACCTCTCCCTCACACACACTCTCTCTCTCACACGCACTCTCTCTCTCACCCACACACTCCTCTCTCTTGACACACTCTCAACGCATCGCTCTCTCAAAACGCCCACACACTGTCTCTCACAACTCTCTCACACATTATCTTCACACGCACTAGCACTCTCTCTCACACACACCACTCTCTCTCACACCACTCTCTCTCTCTCACGCCACTCTCTCCCTAAACCCACTCTCTCCCTCACACGCACTCTTCCCTCACACACACTTCCCTCACACACACTCTCTCCCTCACACGCACTCTCTCTTCTCACAAACACTCTTACTCTCAGACGCCCCCAAAAAAAAAAAACCCTTAACTGCATGTCTCTGTCAAAACGCGGCTCTCTCCTCTAGCACACTCTCTCTCTCACACGCACTCCCTCTTCCACACGCACTCTCTCAATAACTGAGAGAGGTTTAGGCCAGAGATTCTGAATAACTGAGAGATTGTAAACTGAGAGAGGTTTAGGCAGAGATTACTGATACAAGGCCACTGAGAGAGTTCCCAGAGATTATACAAGAGGCCCAGAGATGTAATAACTGAGAGAGTTAGGGCAGAGATTACTTTACAAGTTTAGAGCAGAGATTACTGAGAGATGGTAAAACAGGGTTATTAATTTCCTAATACAAGTAGTTAATAAGTGAGAGGAGGTTCTTGTAGTTTAAGAGTTCATGTAAATATAAATAAGATTTTTAGTGCAGATATTACTGTACAAAATTGTTATTCCCCGTGATTTGAGCTGGTCTGTTAGTAAGGTCTCTTTATGAGTCTCTGTTCTCTCTCTACGGATCCACACACAGCTCAGATCACAATGGACTCTCTGACCCAGTGTGACTCACAAGACACACATTCTCAGTGTTAACTACTGTAAAATCAATTCTCCTATAAAATATTCTCTGGATTTTCAATAAACTCTTGAAGCAACAACTTAATAAAGCACTTCTGACTTTGTGTAACTCCACCCACTCTCCCACGCACTCTTTCTCTATATCTCTGTTCATCCATGACTCTTTTTTCTCTGTGTCTCCCTCTATGCATCTCTCTACATTTATCTGTGTGGCTCTCTCTCTCTGTGGTTTCTCCAGGTATCTGATGTCTCTTTGTCTCTACCTGTGTTCTTTCTGTGTCACCTCTGTATTTCTCTGTCTCTGTCCCCCAAAAAAATCTCTCTGTCTGCATCTGGTATCTCACACCAATCCTCTCTCACACGTCTCTGTAAACGCGCTCTCTCTCTAGTCTCTCTCTCACACCACCACTCTCTCACAAAACGCACTCTCTCAATAACTGAGAGAGGTTTTAGGGCAGAGATTACTGATACAGGCCCAGATTTTCTAACTTTGAAAAAAAAGAGAGGTTTAGGGCAGAGATTACTGATCATTGTAATAACTGTTTAGGGACTTACTGATACAAGGCCCAGATTGTATAACTGTGAGGTTTTAGGGCCGAGATTACTGTAACAGGCCGCAGATTGTAATAACTGTTTAGTATCTCTCTGTGTCTCTGTATTTCAGGAGTCTCTGTATCTGTGGGGGAACAGGAACTCTCTATGTCTGTGTATCTGTTTTCTCTTCTGGTCTCTGTTATTGTAACTCTGGGCTGTGATCTCTGTGAGCTCAAAGATCATATTCTCTGTTATCTTCGTATAAAATATTCTCGTCTCTTGATCAGTAACTCCATCTCTCTTTCTCTTATCTCTGTTATTGTCTCTCTATATATATCTGTTGTCTCTATTGTGTCTCTTGTAATCTGTGTCTCTTATTTCTCTGTCTGTATCTGTGTATCTGTGTGTCTGTGACTGTGTGTCTCTGTATTTCTCTGTATCTGTGTGTCTGTGTATCTGGTATCTCTCTCTTTGTATTTCTCTGTATCTTGACGTCTGTCTCTGTGTATCTTTCTGTGTCTCTCTTTGTATCTTTTGTCTTCTCTGTGTATCTATCTTGACTGTGTGTCTCTGTGTGTCCTCTGTTTTCTCATGTATCTGTGTCTATGTCTGTATCTGTGTATCTGTCTCTCTGTCTCAATCTCTCTGCTTTCTCAATCTCTCTGCCGTCTCTGTGTCCTTGTATTTTCTCTGTGTCCATATCTCTCTTGATCTCTATCTCTCTGTGTGTTACTTTCTCTGCGGGTCTGTGTGTCTCTGTCTCTCAGTGTCTCTGTCTCTCTGTGCTCTGTCTCTCTGTGTCTCTGTGTCTCAGTCTCTCTGTGTTTCTCTCTGTGTATCTCTGTGTCTCTGTGTCACTGTATATTTTTCTCTCTTTTGTGTCTCTGTGTGTCTGTGTTTCTCTGTGTCTCTGTCTCTCTCTGTTTTTCTCTCTGTGTGTCTGTGTTTCTCTGTGTCTCTGTCTCTCTGTTTGTTTTTCCTCTCTGTGTGTCTGTGGTGTCTCTGTGTCTCTGTCTCTCTGTGTTTTTTTCTCTCTGTGTGTCTCTATGTCCTCTGTGTCTCTCTGTTTTTCTCTGTGTCTCTGTGTCTCTCTGTGTTTTCTCTGTGTCTGTGTTTCTGTCTCTCTGTGTTTTTTCCTGTGTATCTGTGTTTCTCTGTGTCTCTGTCTCTGTGTTTTTTCTCTTGTGTGTCTGTGTGTCTGTGTCTCTGTGTCTCTGTCTCTCTGTGTTTTTCACTGCCTGTGTCTCTATGTTCCTCTGTGTCTCTGTCTCTCTGTTTTTCTCTCTGTGTCTGTGTTTCTCTGTTCTCTGTCTCTCTGTGTTTTTCTCTCTCTGTGTGTCTCTATGTTTCTCTGTGTCTCTGTCTCTGTGTTTTTCTCTCTGTGTGTCTGTGTGTCTTGTGTGTCTCTGTGTCTCTGTTCTCTCTGTGTTTTTCTCTCTGTGTCTCTGTCTCTCTGTGTCTCTGTGTGTCTCTATGTTTCTCGTGTCTCTGTTTTTTCTCTCCTGTGTGTTTGTGTGTCTCTGTGTCTCTGTCTCTGTGTTTTTCTCTCTGGTGTCTGTGTGTCTGTGTGTTTCTCTGTGTCTCTGGTGTTTTCTCTCTGTGTGTCTGAGTGACTGTGTCTCTGTCTCTCTGTGTTTTTCTCTCTGTGTGTCTCCTGTGCCTCTCTGTGTATCTCTGTCTCTCTGTGTATCTCTGTGTGTCTGTGTTTCTCTATCTCTGTCTCTCTGTGTTTTTCTCTCTGTGTGTCTCTGTGTCTCTGTCTCTCTGTGTTTTTCTCCAAGTGTTTCTCTGTGTCTCTGTCTCTCTGTGTGTTTTTCCTCTCTGTTTCTCCTGTGCTTTCTCTGATGTCTCTGTCTCTCTGTGTTTTTCTCCAAATGTGTCTCTGTGTTTCTCGTGTTTCTGCCTCTCTGTGATTTTCATCTCTGTGTGTCTCTGTGTTTCTCTGCATCCCTCCATCTCTCTCTCTCCCTCCCCTTCCTCTCTCTATCCCTCTCCCACGTGTGGTACTCATCATTAAATGGGTCGATCACGGGGAATACAACACTCTTACTGTTTCTGTCTTGGCAGAATTAGCACATTAGTGGAGTCTTTCCAGACTGGATTCACACAATACAGCCAGAACGCTGCTGAGCTCAGTCTCGTGGAACCGTAATGTTACAATAAGATGAATCTGTAATCATGGCGACTGTCTTAACGCAACGGATTAATTTTGATTAATTTCTTAGTTTACATGGAATAGAATCATAGAATCCCTACATGCAGGAGAGAACCATTGATACCCTCCACCCCAACCCCCAGTCATCTGCACTGAACTTGTAGTCTTAACTGAGAGAAGCAGAGGAGACGAGAAAGAATCAGAGGGGTGAGAGACATCTCTTGCTCTGTCTTTCCCTCTCTCCCCGCTCCCTCGCTCTCCCTCCTCGTTTCTCTCCCTCCTCCTGCCGCTCTCTCCTCCCTCACCCCGTCCCCACCAGTCTCACAGTTGTCGTTGCTAAGTGTTTTCCGCCAATGCTGGAATTTTGCAAAGGGGAGAGACCCTGTGTAATACAATGAGAT
Source organism: Sphyrna mokarran (assembly GCA_024679065.1). Taxonomy (NCBI): domain Eukaryota; kingdom Metazoa; phylum Chordata; class Chondrichthyes; order Carcharhiniformes; family Carcharhinidae; genus Sphyrna; species Sphyrna mokarran. The sequence goes on from JAGIQG010000110.1 coordinate 30,201, forward strand.
AGAATCTGCCCCCTTCACTCCTCACTACGAAAACACACTCCATTTCCGTCAATCTTTGGATATGTGGAATGGTCCATCCAAGGGCCTTCACGACACACGACAGCGCAGAGTCGCTGAAGCAGAGACTGATAAGCAAGTTCCACACACATGAGACGGTCTAACAACAGTGATCTTGGCTTCCTGTCACACTATTGTACCCCCGTGATTTGCCTGGGTTTATAAAACCTCACTAACTGTGGCCGGTTTAGAGACGATTCACACACTCTTTAGTTTTACCCCAGTTCAACGCTGGCATCTCTGTGAAAATATCACGCACGGTGAATTATAATCTCTCCCACTTGATTATGGCAGTTCACCATCACCCCACCCCCAACAAACAACCCCCCCACCACACACACACACACACACCATACACACACACACAGACATACACACACACACACACACAGACACACACAGACACACAGACACACGACACATACACACAGACACACACACACACACACACACACAGACACACAGACACACACACATACACAGACACACAGACTGCAACCTGATGTTAAAATGGAGCGGCAATCAGAAAATCGAGAGCTGGTTTTAACTCGAAGATAGAACATTATAACGTGACAGGCTTTAGTGCCAGAAATGTGGAGGCTGTGGGCTCAGAGTTTTCCACACCACCAGTTTTAAAGTCCAAACAGGTTTATTTGGAGCAAAAGCCGTGAATTTGGGGACAGCCCGTCCTTCGTCTCTGTGTTTCTGTGTGTCTCTGTATCTGTGTCTCTCTCCTTCTTTCTCTGTTTCTGCCCTCACCTCTCTCCTCTCTCTCTGTCGCTCTATGTTTTCTGTCTTTCTCTGTTCGTTTGTCTCTGTCTCTGTACAGTTTTGTCTCTGTATCTGTGTCTCTAACCCTCTTTCTCTCTGTTAATGCCTCTCTCTGTCGCTCTATCGTCTGTGTTCCTGTGTGTCCTCTGTATCTGTGTCCCCCCTCTTCCTCTGTGTTTTTCTGACTCGCATCTTCTGTGTGCCATTTGTGTTTCTGTGTGTCTCTGTATCTGTGTTCTCTCTGTGTCCTCTGTATCTGTGTGTCTCTGTGTTCCTGTGTGTCCTCTGTACCTTGTGTCTCTGTGCTTCTGTTGTCTCTGTATCTGTGTGGTCTCATGTACCTGTGTATATCTCTATCTGTGTGTCTCTGTTTTCTCTGTGTCTCTGTCTCTCTGTGTTTTTCTCTCTGTGGTCTGTGTTTCTCTGTGTCTCTGTCTCTCTGTGTTTTTCTCTCTGTGTGTCTTTTTTTCTCTGTGTCTCTGTCCTCTGTGTGTTTCTCTCTGTGTGTCTCTGTGTTTCTCTGTGTCTCTGTCTCTCTGTGTTTTTCTCTCTTTGTGTCTGTGTCTCTGTGTCTCTGTCTCTCTGTGTTTTCCTCTCTTGTGTCTGTGTTTCTCTGTGTCTCTGTCTCTCTGTTTTTTTCTCTCTGTGTGTCTGTGTTTCTTGTGCTCTGTCCTCTCTGTGTTTTTTCTCTCACTGTTAGTCTCTGTGTTTTCTTCTCTGTGTCTCTGTCTCTCTTTGTTTTTCTCTCTCTGTGTGTCTGTGTTTCTCTGTGTCTCTGTCTATCTGTGTTTTTCTCTCTGTGTCTCTGTGTTTCTCTGGGTCTCTGTCTCTGTGTGTTTTTCTCTCTGTCTCTCTTGTTTCTCTGTGTGTCTCTGTGTTTTCTCTGTGTCTCTGCTCTCCTGTGTTTTCTCTCTGTGTGTCTCTGTGTCTCTCTCTGTCTCTGTCCTCTCTTGTGTTTCTTCTCTCTCTGTGTCTGTGTGTTTTGATGCTAAGTACTCGTATTTTCAGCTCCTGAGCTGAATCCACAATCTCTGGAATGGAGGATCGTTTATATTGAATGCATGAGTGCTGATTCCCTCTCTGTCTAGTTTGGTTTTGTAAATTTTACTTGTTTTAACATCTGTTTGCCCCTTGTTGGGAATCTCACTGACAAAAGCGAATATACTACTTCTGATTATGTCCCCCAGGCCGGACGTTCCTCACACCCCCCAACACAGAATTGAGCAGAGAGTGTGAAATGGATACGTCTGAGTGTGGATAATTTTTTTTGTGGTTCCAGATTAGAAAAGGAGATCACATACACGCTCTCTCGACGCTCGTGCTCCGGTTGTGTGCGGCTCTCTGCTTTACCTTTTTGTCATTTTTCATCGTTTTGAGAACTCCTGACACCTCATATCCATCTGATGAATCTCAGTGGTCTAACTCTCACTCTCTGCATTGCTCCCTCTCCCTATCTCTCTGTTACGCTGCATTCCCTCCATCTCTCTCTCTCCCTCTCTCTCTCTATCCCTCTCCAACCTTGGTTCATCATTAAGGGGTCGTATCACGGGGAATACAAACACTCTTTCTGTTTCTGTCTTGGCCGAATTAGCGACATTAGTGGATCTTTCCAGGCTGGATTCACACAATACAGACAGAACGTACAGACAGACAGAACTGCTATCTATGCCAGTCATAGATAGCAGTGGGAAGTTGTGCGTGGAGCCTGAAGAGATTGGCGAGGCACTGAATAAATATTTCTCTTCGGTATTCACGCAGAGTGCTGGAAATGTAGCTGTGGAGAGCACTGAGGTACAGGGTTGCAAATTGGGGAGTATTGTAGTAGATAGGGAGGATGTGTTAGAAATTCTCGAGGGTTTGAAGTTGAATAAGTCCCCTGGGCCGGACGGTTTACCCTAGGATTCTCTGGAGGCAAGAGAGGAGATTGCAGAGCCTCTGGCTCTGATCTTCAGGTCCTCGTTGGTTACGGGTGTGGTTCCGGAGGACTGGAGGATGGCGAATGTGGTCCCATTGTTTAAGAAGGGGAAGAGAGACCTTCCTGGGAATTATAGGCCAGTGAGTCTTACTTCTGTGGTGGGCAAGGTATTGGAGAGAATTATTAGGGATAGGATTTATAGTTATTTAGAGAGAAATGAATTGATTGGGGATAGTCAGCATGGTTTCGTGAAGGGTAGTCATGCCTTACTAACCTCATTGAGTTTTTTGAAAAAGTGACCAAAGAGGTGGATGGGGGTAAGGCGGTTGATGTAGTATATATGGACTTAGTAAGGCTTTTGATAAGGTGGCCCATGGAAGACTTCTACAGAAATGCAGATGTGTGGAATAGAGGGTGATTTAGCTAATTGGATTAGAAATTGGCTGGCAGATAGAAGACAGAGGGTGGTGGTTGATGGGAGATTTTCATCGTGGAGTTCGGTGACGAGTGGTGTGCCTCAGGGTCTTTTTGGGGCCCCTGCTGTTTGTAATTTTTATAAATGATCTGGATGAGGGTATTGAGGGATGGATCAGTAAATTTGCAGATGATACTAAAGTGGTGGTGTGGTAGATAGTGAAGAGGGGTGTTTTAGTTTACAGAGTGACTGGACAAGTTGCAGAGCTGGGCCGAGAGGTGGCAAATGGAGTTTAATGTGGAAAAGTGTGAGGTAATGCACTTTGGCAGGAACAATAAATGTGTAGAGTATAGGGCTAATGGTAGGGCTCTTAATAGTTGAGGAACAGAAGGATCTTGGTGTATGTGTCAATAGATCCCTGAAAGTAGGCAGTCAAGTGGATAAAGTTGTTAAGAAGGCATATGGAGTCTTAGCTTTTATTGGTAGGGGGATTGAATTTAGGAGCCGCAGCATCATGTTGCAACTGTACAAAACTCTAGTGCGGCCGCACTTGGAGTATTGTGTGCAGTTCTGGTCCCCACATTATAAGAAAGATGTGGAGGCATTGGAGAGGGTACAGAGGAGGTTTACTAGGATGTTGCCTGGTATGGAGGGCAGGTCCTATGAAGAGAGGTTGAAGGATTTGGGCTGTTTTCGTTAGAAAGGAGGCGGCTAGGGGGGATCTTATTGAAACATATAAGATAATTAGAGGTTTGGATAGGGTGGACAGTGATAGCCTTTTCCTAGGATGGAAAAGCTAGCACGAGGGGACACAACTTTAAATTAAGGGGTATGAGTTATAGGACGGATATCAGAGGTAGGTTCTTTACTCAAAGAGTGATTAGGGAGTGGAATGCCCTGCCTGCAGCTGTTGTGGATGCGCCAAGTTTGGTGGCGTTTAAGAGGTTAGTTGATAAGTATATGGATGAGAAGGGAACGGTTTAGTTAGGAGGGGCATTGCTTTTTATTTTGGTCGGCACAACATCGAGGGCCGAAGGGCCTGTTCTGTGCTGTATTGTTCTATGTTCTATGTTCTATTAACGCTGCTGAGCTCAGCTCAGGTGGGACCGTAATGTTACAATAAGATCCAATCTGTAATCATGCGACTGTATAAACATCATCCGATTAATTTGATTTAATTTATTATTTGTACATGGAATAGAATCATAGAATCCCTACAATGCAGGAGGAGACCATTCAGCCCATCGGGTCTACACCGACATACTCCTATCCCCATAACCCCATGGATTTGCTCCAGCGAGTCCCCCTGACACTAAGGGGCAATTTAGCAAGGCCAGTCCTCCTAACCTGTACACTGCAAACCCACGCAGACACAGGGAGAATGTCTGTGTCTCCAGCATTTCAAGCTCAGATCCCAGTGCTTTATAGTTGGGGCAGGGAGTAAAACACAAATATGCATGAATGTGTGGGGAGTGTGTCATTGTGTTGTGTTTTCTGTTGTTTGTGGGGGAAGTAGTTTCATAAATGTGGTATTTTTTTTCTGTGAGTGTGTTGTTTGTCTGTCTGTGTATTTTGGAGGGGGAGAAGGAAAAAGAAAAGAGGAGGGGGGGGGGGAGAAAAGGGAAAAAAATGGGGGAGGAAAAGGGGGGAGGGGGGGGGGAGAGGGAAAGACAGAGAGAAAAACACAGAGAGACAGAGACACAGAGAAACACAGAGACACAAGACACAGAGAGAAAAACACAGAGAGACAGAGACACAGAGAAACACAGAGACACAGAGAGAAAAACACAGAGAGACAGAGACACAGAGAAACACAGAGACACAGAGAGAGAAAAACACAGAGAGACAGAGACACAGAGAAACACAGAGACACAGAGAGAGAAAAACACAGAGAGACAGAGACACAGAGAAACACAGAGACACAGAGAGAAAAACACAGAGAGACAGAGACACAGAGAAACACAGACACAGAGAGAAAACACAGAGAGACAGAGACACAGAGAAACAGAGACACAGAGACACACAGACACACAGAGAGAAAACACAGAGAGACAGAGACACACAGACACACAGAGAGAAAAACACAGAGAGACAGAGAAACACACAGACACACAGAGAGAAAAATATACAGAGACACAGAGGTACACAGAGAGAAACACAGAGAGACAGAGACACAGAGACACAGAGAGACAGAGACACAGAGAGACACAGAGATACAGAGAGAAAAACACAGAGAGACAGAGAAACACACAGACACACAGAGAGAAAAATATACAGAGACACAGAGATACACAGAGAGAAACACAGAGAGACTGAGACACAGAGATACAGAGAGACAGAGACACAGAGAGACACAGAGATACAGAGAGAAAAACACAGAGAGACAGAGACACAGAGAGACAGAGACACACCGAGAGAAAAACACAGAGAGACAGAGAAACACACAGACACACAGAGAGAAAAATAGAGAGAGACAGAGAAACACAGAGAGAGAGACACAGAGACACAGAGAGAAAAACACAGAGAGACAGAGAAACACACAGACACACAGAGAGAAAAATTTACAGAGACACAGAGTTACACAGAGAGAAACATAGAGAGACTGAGAGACAGAGACACAGAGAGACAGAGACACACAGACCCACAGAGGAAAAAGACACACAGAGAGATAGAGATCAAGAGAGATATGGACACAGAGAAATACAAGGACACAGAGAGGCAGAGAGATTGAGACAGAGAGACGCAGATACACAGAGATAGAGAGTCACAGATACAGAGAAATACAGAGACACAGAAAGATACACAGGTACAGACAAAGAGACACAGATAGAGAGAAATACAGAGACAGAGCCACACAGATATGTAGAGATATATATAGAGAGACACACACAAAATCATACTAACAGAGATATAGAGAAAGAGAGATGGAGCTAGACAAACTCAGAATTTATTAATTTTGCATTCAATGTTTATTAAAAATCCAGAGAATATTTTATAGGAGAATTGATTTTAAAGTTAACACTGTGAATATGATCTTTGAGCTTCACACTGGGATCAGAATCCATTCGATCTGAGCTGCCCAGGATCTGTACAACTGTAACAGAGACCAGAAAGAGAAAACACACAGCTCAACATCACGGGGAATGAACAATTGAGAATAAGGAACAAGAAAAGTTATTTATGCATACATGAATATATACTGTATATTATATATTATATATACATTACATTATATATATAGGATATATATATGGTTAGTACATTATATACACATTATATATACGCCTTATTGAAATATATAAGATGATTAGAGGTTTAGATAGGGTGGACAGTGATAGCCTTTTTCCTAGGATGGAGAAAGCTAGCACGAGGGGACATAGCTTTAAATTAAGGGGTGGTAGTTATAGGACGGATATCAGAGGTAGGTTCTTTACCCAGAGGGTGGTAAGGGTATGGAATGCCCTGCCTGCTGCAGTTGTAGATGCGCCAAGTTTGGTGGCGTTTAAGAGGTTAGTGGATAAGTTTATGGACGAAAAGGGAATGGTTTAGGTTGTAGGGTCATTGCGTTTTCTTAATTGGTCGGCGCAATATCGAAGGCCGAAGGGCCTGTTCTGCGCTGTAATGTTCTATGTTCTATGAACTTTAAACTACAAGAAAAATATTAACTACAATTAATAGACTCCCTGTTATTCCAATCTGGGCCTTGTATCAGTAATCTCTGCTCTAAACCTGTCAGTGATTACAATATGGGCCTTGTATCAGTAATCTCTGCTCTAAACCTCTCTCAGTGATTACAATCTGGGCCTTGTATCAGTAATCTCTGCCCTAAACCTCTCTCAGTTATTACAATCTGGGCCTTGTATCAGTAATCTCTGCCCTAAACCTCTCTCAGTTATTACAATCTGGGCCTTGTATCAGTAATCTCTGCCCTAAACCTCTCTCAGTTATTACAATCTGGGCCTTGTATCAGTAATCTCTGCTCTAAACCTCTCTCAGTTATTACAATCTGGGCCTTGTATCAGTAATCTCTGTCCTAAACCTCTCTCAGTTATTACAATCTGGGCCTTGTATCAGGAATCTCTGCCCTAAACCTCTCTCAGTTATTACAATCTGGGCCTTGTATCAGGAATCTCTGTCCTAAACCTCTCTCAGTTATTACAATCTGGGCCTTGTATCAGGAATCTCTGCCCTAAACCTCTCTCAGTTATTACAATCTGGGCCTTGTAACAGGAATCTCTGCTCTAAACCTCTCTCAGTTATTACAATCTGGGCCTTGTATCAGAAACAAAACCTTTCACTGCATCCCGATACACGGGATAGGACAGCACGGTGGCACGATGGTTAGCATTGCTGCCTCACGGCACCAGGGAGCCGGCTTCAATTCCATAAGAAATAGGAGCAGGAGTCGGCCATCCAGCCCCTCGAGCCTGCCTCGCCGTTCAATAAGATCATGGCTGATCTGAAGTGGATCAGTTCCACTTTCCCGCTTTCTCCCCAGAACCCTTCATTCACTTGTCTATTAGAAATCTAATCCGTGAGTTCAATATGTTCAGCGAGGGAGCCTCCACCACTTCAATGGGCAGAGAATTCCAGAGATTGGACATCTTTTGAGTGAAAAGAAGTTCCTCCTCAACTCTGTTCCAAACTGCCCTCCCTCCTTATTTTGAGACTGTGCCTCTAGTTCTGGTTTCCCTTCTAGGTGGGAAGAATCTCTCTCCCTCTCCCCTATCCAGCCCCTTCATTATCTTGTAAGTCTCTATAAGATCCCCCCTCAGCTTCTAAACTCCAATGAGTACAGGCCCAGTCTATTCAATCTCCCTTCATAAACTAACCCCCTCATCTCTGGGATCAGCCTGGTGAACCTTCTCTGTTCTCCCTCCAAGGTCAATATATCCTTTCACAAATAAGGGGACTGAAACTGCAAACAGTACTCCAGTTGCGGCCTCACCTTGTACAATTGCAGCAAAGAGACCTCATTGCTTTTATATTCTATCCCCCTCCCGATTCCGGCCTAGGGTTGCTGTCTGTGTGGAGTTTGCACATTCTCCCTGTGTCTGCGTGTGTTTCCAGTGTACAGGTTACAGTGTGTGAGAGACAGTGTGTGCGAGAGTGTGTGAGAGAGTGTGTGTGAGAGAGAGTGTTTGAGAGAGAGAGTGTGTTTGAGAGAGAGTGTGTGAGAGAGAGTGTGTGAGAGAGAGTGTGTGAGAGAGAGTGTGTGCGAGAGAGAGTGTGTGCGAGAGAGTGTGTGCGAGAGAGAGAGTGTACTAGAGAGAGTGTGTGAGTGAGAGAGTGTGTGCGAGAGAGAGTGTGTGCAAGAGAGTGTGTGCGAGAGAGTGTGTGCGAGAGAGTGTGTGTGAGAGATAGTGTGTGTGAGAGATAGTGTGTGTGAGAGAGAGTGTGTGAGAGGGAGAGTGTGTGAGAAAGTGTGTGTGAGAGAGAGAATGTGAGAGAGAGAGTTTGAGAAAGAGAATGTGACAGAGAGAGTGTGTGAGAGGGAGAGTGTGTGAGAGAGAGTGTGTGTGAGAGAGTTTGAGAAAGAGAATGTGACAGAGAGAGTGTGTGTGTTTGTGTCTGTGTGAGAGATGGAGTGAGTGTGTGAGAGACTGTGTGTGAGTGCGTGTGTAAGTGGTAATGTGTGTGAGAGAGAGTGTATATGTGTGTGTCAGAGTGAGTGTGTGAGAGAAAATGTGTGCGCATGGGAGAGGGTGCGCGCGATGGAGAGGGTGCGCGCGATAGAGAGCACGCGTGAGAGAGAGGGTGTGTGACAGAGACTGTGTATGTGAGTGTGTCTGAGTGTGTGTGTGCGAGGCAGAGTGTGTGTGCGAGAGAGTGTGTATCAGAGTGTGAGGGAGAGTGTGTGTGTGAGAGAGAGTGTGAGAGAGAGTGTTAGAGAGAGAAAGAGTGTGTGAAAGAGAGAGAGTGTGTGAGAGAGAGAGAGAGTGAGAGAGAGTGTCAGAGAGTGTGTGTGTGAGAGAAAGAGAGAATGTGTGTGTCTTTGTGCTTGTGTGCAAAAGATAGAGTGTGTGTTTGTGTGCAAGTGAGAGAGGGTGAGAGAGAGACAGGGTATGAGAGAGTGTGAGCGTGCGATCAATAGGTGTGAGAGAGACAGAGTGTGTGAGAGAGACAGAGTGTGTGAGAGAGACAGTGTGTGTGAGAGACAGTGTGTCTGAGAGGGAGTGTGTGTGAGAGAGAGTGTGTCTGAGAGAGTGTGTGTGAGAGAGTGTGTGTGTGAGAGAGACAGTGTATGTGTGAGAGAGTTGTGTGTGAGAGAGAGTGTGTGAGAGAGTGTGTGTGAGAGAGAGAGTGTGTGAGAGAGTGTGTGAGAGAGAGAGTGTGTGAGAGAGAGAGAGTGTGTGAGAGAGAGAGTGTGAGAGAGAGTTTGAGAAAGAGAATGTGACAGAGAGAGTGTGTGTTTGTGTCTGTGTGAGAGATGGAGTGTGTGTGTGAGAGAGAGTGTGCGAGAGTGCGTGTGTAAGTGGTAACGTGTGAGAGAGAGTGTATGTGTGTGTCAGAGTGAGTGTGTGAGAGAAAATGTGTGCGCATGGGAGAGGGTGCGTGTGATAGAGAGCGCACGTGAGTGTGTCTGAGTGTGTGTGACAGACAGAGTGTGTGTAAACCTCTATGACTTTATGACTCACCCTCTCCCTCCCTATGTTCTATGAGTGAGAGAGCGAGAGAGAGAGTGTGTGTGAGACAGAGTGTGTGTGAGAGAGTGTGTGTGTGTTGGACAGAGTGTGCGTGAGACAGAGTGTGTGTGAGAGAGTGTGTGTGTGTTGCAGAGAGTGTGTGTGAGAGGGAGTGTGTGTGGGACAGAGTGTGGGTGAGAGAGTGTGTGTGTGAGAGTGTGTGTGAGAGAGACTGTGCGTGAGCGAGACTGTGTGTGAGAGAGAGTGTATGTGAGAGAGAGAGTGTGTGTGAGAGAGAGAGTGTGTGTGAGAGAGAATGTGTGAGAGAGACAGTGGGAGAGAGAGAGTGGGAGAGAGAGAGTGTGTGAGAGAGAGTGTGTGTGATAGACAGTGTGAGAGAGTGTGCAAGGCAGAGTGTGAGACAGTGTGTGTGTGAGAGAGAGTGTGTGAGAGAGAGAGTGTGTGTGAGAGAGAGAGTGTGTGTGTAAGAGAGAGTGTGTGTGTGAGAGAGAGAGTGTGTGTGAAAGAGAGTGTGTGAGAGAGAGTGTGTGAGAAGGAGTGTGTGTGAGAGAGAGAGTGTGAGAGAGGGAGAGTGTGAGAGAGAGAGTGTGTGTGATAGTGTGAGAGAGAACGTGTGTGATAGACAATGTGAGAGAGTGTGCGAGAGAGAGTGTGAGACAGTGTGTGTGTGAGAGAGTGTGTGAGAGAGAGGGAGTGTGTGTGAGAGAGAGAGTGTGGGTGAGAGAGAGAGTGTGAGAGAGTGTGTGTGAGAGAGTGTGTGTGAGAGAGAGTGTGTGTGAGAGAGAGAGCGTGTGTGAGAGGGAGAGTATGTGTGAGAGAGAGAGAGTGTGGATGAGAGAGAGAGAGTGTGAGAGAGAGAGTGTGGGTGAGAGAGAGTGTGAAAGAGAGAGTGTGAGAGAGACAGAGTGTGTGTGAGAGAGGGTGTGTGAGACAGAGAGTGGGAGAGAGAGTGAGTGGCAGAGAGAGAAGGTGGCAGAGAGAGATGAGAGAGAGAGTGGCAGAGAGAAAGAGGGAGACAATCTTGTCTTCTAAAAAATATTTCCACCGTTCCATGGGGAAGATGGGTACAGAGGGATATGGGTCAAATGTGGGCAAATGGGATTAGCTTAGGAGTTTTAATAAAAGGGGCAGCTTGGACAAGTCAAGTGTGTGTTTCTGTGTGTGTGTGTGTGTGTGTGTGTGTGTGTGTGTGTGTGTGTGTGTGTGTGTGTGTGTGTGTGTGTGTGTGTGTGTGTGTGTGTGTGTGTGTGTGTGTGTGTGTGTGTGTGTGTGTGTGTGTGTGTGTGTGTCTGTGTGTGTGTCTGTATGTCTGTGTGTGTGTGTGTGTCTGTGTGTGTGTGTGTGTGTGTGTGTGTGTGTGTGTGTGTGTGTGTGTGTGTGTGTGTGTGTGTGTGTGTGTGTGTGTGTGTGTGTGTGTGTGTCTGTGTGTCTATGTGTGTGTCTGTGTGTGTCTGTCTGTGTGTGTGTGTGTGTGTGTGTCTCTGTGTGTGTCTGTGTGTGTCTGTGTGTGTGTGTGTGTGTCTGTGTGTGTGTGTGTGTCTGTGTGTGTCTGTGTGTGTGTGTGTGTGTGTGTGTGTGTGTGTGTGTGTGTAATTCTTTCTGTGTATCTATCTGTCTTACAGTGTTTTTCTCTCTCTCTCTCTCCCTGTGTGTGTGTGGGTGTCTGTCTGTGTGTCTTTCTATATATTTCTGAGTATCTAAGAATATCTACCTCTGTATATAATCGCAGCAGATCTGTGTGTGTGTGTGTCTCCATATATCTATGTGTCTGTATGTATAGATGCTGGCACGGTGACACAGTGGTTTGCACTAACTACTGCTACACAGCGTCACGGACCCGGGTTTGATTCCCAGCTTGGGTCACTGTCAGTGCGGACTCTGTATGTTCTCCCCGTGTCTGTGTGGGTTTCCCCCGGCTGCTCCCACAGTCCGGAAGATGTGTTGATTAAGAGCATTGGCCGCGCTAAATTCTCCCTCAGTGTAACCCAAACAGGTCCCACAGTGTGTCGACTGGGGAATTTTCACAGTAATTTCATTCCAGTGTTAATGTGAACCTACTTGTGACACTAATAAATAAACTTGATAGAAAACAAACTTTCTATCTTTGATAGAGAGGTTCAGATGATTCCATTCCATATCTTCCTGCTTTGGGGAAATGGGAGTTATCTTTACATTTACAAGGATATGCGGAGGGAAATGTTTGAATGAATATTCAGCGTTTTGGGTGATTAAAGTGTCAATTTATTTCCAGAAGCTGTTTACAGAGATTGTCCCGAGAGATTGAATTGTTTCAGTAATTTCTACGTCTCCAATACTTCAAACAGAGGAGGGAAGCAATATTCAAAAGGAAAGATTGGGGGAATTACTACATTGAAGGTGTGAGGCCTCATCATTCTCTGTCTGCTTTGGGTTTGTAATCTTTACATTTTTAAAGACTGAAACTTCTTGCCCTTGTTGAGAATATCAGTGCGGTTTGAGAAAAGCAAACACTGATCCCACACTAAACACCCCCCAACACAGGACTGAGCAGAGAGTGTGAAATGGAACTGCTGTCAGAGTGGATGATTTTTATAGATGGATAAGAAACACTCCTCCATTTTCAAACCTTTCTCCTGTTTCTGTAGCGTTTCGGGCTCCCCTGTGTCCCTGTCTCTCCATCTCTGGGACAACTTGGAACACTAAGGGGCAACTTAGAGATACAGAGAGACACATAGAGACACACAGCTACAGAGATACAGAGACACACAGGTACAGAGATACACAGATATAGAGAGAAACAGGTACAGAGACACAGATACAGAGACACAGATACAGAGACACACAGGTACAGAGATACACAGATACAGAGAGAAACAGGTACAGAGACACAGATACAGAGACACAGATACAGAGACACACAGGTACAGAGAGATACACGTACAGAGAGAGAGAGAGACATACACAGAGAGCAAGAGGGAGACACACATACATGTAACAGATAAACAGAGACACACAGGTACAGAGAGAGAGAGAGAGAGAGAAACACAGATAGAGGAAGGGAGACACACACAGATAGAGAGAGGGACACAGAGAGAGAGGGAGAGACACAGAAAGAGAGAGAGAGAGAAATGGAGAGACATAGACAGAGACAGATGGAGAGACACACACACAAAGAGAGAGAGAGATAGGGAGATAGACAGACAGAGAGAAATGCAGAGAGAGAGACAGAGAGAGAAACTGGGAGTGAGAGAGACAGAGAGAGGGACACATGTACAGATACAGAGTGAGACATTCAGATACAGAGAGAGTGAGAGAGAGGGAGAGCAAAACTCAGAGAGAGACACAGATGGATAGGAAGAGACAGGGAGAGACACACTCACACACACACACACACATACAGCAAGACAGACACAGATACAGAAATAGACACAGACTGTTAGAGAGAGAGGCACACAGATAGAGAGAGACACACACACAGACAGAGAGATAGAGACACAGAGAGTGAGAGATACACACAGTCACACAGAGAGAGAGAGAGACACACAGTTACAGAGAGAGATACAGATAAACAGAACAAGAAACACCATAGAGAGAGACAGAGATATAGATACAGATAGAGACAGACAGAGAGAGATACACACATAGATACAGAGTGAGACATACAGATACAGAGAAAGAGACACACACAGATACAGGGAGAGAGATACAGATAGAGAGAGAAAAACACAATAGAGAGAGAAAGAGACAGGTAAGAGACAGAGACAAACAGAGAGAGAGAGAGATAGAGAAAGAGAGACAGACAGAAATACAGATAAAGACGGATACAGAGAGAGAGAGAGAGAGACCGATATATAGAGAGAGTGTTTGATAAGTCTCCCGATGGTAAGATACTGTAGAAAATACGGATAAATGGGATTGAGGGGGATTTAGCGGTTTGGATCAGGAATTGGCTCGCTGATAGAAGACAGAGGGTGGTGATTGATGGATAATATTCAACCTGGAGTTCAGTTACTAGTGGCGTACCGCAGGGATCTGTTTTGGGGGCCACTGCTGTTGGTCATCTTTATAAATGACCTTGATCTTGGGATTGGACGTAGCTCGGCACAACATTGAGGGCCGAAGGGCCTGTACTGTGCTGTAACGTTCTATGTTCTATGAGAGAGAAAACGAGAGAGAGAGAGAGAGAGAGAGAGAGAAGACGCACACAGACAGAGAAGGAGAGTGTGTGTGTGAGAGTGTGTGTGTGAGAGACAGAGCGTGTGTGAGAGACAGAGTGTGTGTGTAGGGTGTGTGTGAGAGAAGTGTGTGTGAGAGACAGTGTGTGTGAGAGAGAGTGTGTGAGAGACAGAGTGTGTGTGAGAGAGAGTGTGTGTGAGAGACAGTGTGTGTGAGAGACGTGTGTGTGAGAGAAGAGTGTGTGTGAGACAGAGTGTGTGTGAGAGACAGTGTGTGTGTGAGAGACAGTGTGTGTGTGAGAGAGAGTGTGTGTGAGAGACAGAGTGTGTGTGAGAGAGAGTGTGTGTGAGAGACAGTGTGTGTGAGAGACAGTGTGTGTGAGAGAGAGTGTGTGAGAGACAGAGTGTGCGTGAGAGAGAGTGTGTGTGAGAGACAGAGTGTGTGTGAGAGACAGTGTGTGTGTGAGAGACAGCGTGTGTGTGAGACAGACGGTGTATGTGAGAGATAGTGTGTGTGAGAGAATGTGTGTGTGTGAGAGAGCGTGTGAGAGAGAGAGCGTGTGTGAGAGAGAGCGTGTGTGAGAGAGAGAGAATATGTGAGACAGAGAGAGAGTGTGTGTGACAGAGACAGAGTGTGAGAGAGAGAGCGAGTGTGTGAGTGAGGGAATATGAGAGACAGTGAGCGAGAAAGACTGTGCGCGTGAGAAAGACTGTACACGCGAGAGAGAGTGTGTGCGAGAGAGAGTGTGTGCGAGAGAGGGTGTGCGCGAGAGAGGGTGTGCGCGACAGTGGGTGTGCGCGAGAGAGGGTGTGCGCGAGAGTGTGTGTGAGAGAGCGTGTGTGTGAGAGTGAGTGTGTGAGATAAGAGTGTGTGTGAGAGAGTGTGTGTGTGAGAGTGAGTGTGTGAGATAAGAGTGTGTGAGAGAGAGAGAGAGTGTGGGAGAGTGCGTGTGAGAGAGAGAGTGTGTGTGAAATAGAGAGAGAACGTGTGTGAGAGAGAATGTGTGTGTGTGAAAGTGTGTGCGTGAGAGAGAGAGTATGTGACAGAGAGAGTGTGCGAGAGACAGTGTGTGCGAGAGACAGTGTGTGCGAGAGAGAGCATGTGCGTTTACAAGAGAGAGCATGAGTGAGAGGGAGAGCGTGTGGGAGAGTGTATTTGTGAGACTGTGTGAGAGACAGAGTGTGTGAGAGAGTGTGCGTGTGTGAGAGAGAGTGCGTGTGTGAGAGAGTGTGTATGAAAGAGAGTGTGTGTGACAGAGTGCGTGAGAGAGAGAGTGTGTGAGAGAGAGTGTGTGACAGAGAGAGTGTGTGTGAGAGAGAGTGTGTGTGAGAGACAGAGTGTGTGAGACACAGAGTGTGTGAGAGACAGCGTGTGGGTGAGAGAGAGTGTGTGTGAGAGAGAGAGTGTGTGTGAGAGAGAGTGTGTGTGAGAGACAGCGTGTGTGTGAGAGACAGCGTGTGTGTGAGACAGACGGTGTATGAGAGAGAGTGTGTATGTGAGAGATAGTGTGTATGTGAGAGATAGTGTGTGTGAGAGAATGTGCGTGTGTGAGAGAGCGTGTGTGAGAGAGAGCGTGTGTGAGAGAGAGAGAATATGTGAGACAGAGAGAGAGTGTGTGAGACAGAGACAGAGTGTGAGAGAGAGAGAGAGTGAGTGTGTGAGTGAGGGAATATGAGAGACAGTGAGCGAGGAAGACTGTGCGCGTGAGAGAGAGTGTGTGTGAGAGAGAGTGTGTGCGAGAGAGAGTGTGTGCGAGAGAGAGTGTGTGCGAGAGAGAGTGTGTGCGAGAGAGAGTGTGCGCGAGAGAGGGTGTGCGCGAGAGTGTGTGTGAGAGAGCATGTGTGTGAGAGAGAGTGTGTGTGAGATAAGAGTGTGTGTGACAGAGTGTGTGTGTGTGAGAGAGAGTGTGGGAGAGTGCGTGTGAGAGAGAGAGTGTGTGTGAAATAGAGAGAGAACATGTGTGAGAGAATGTGTGTGTGTGAAAGTGTGTGTGTGAGAGACAGAGTGTGTGGGAGAGAGATTGTGTGTGAGAGAGAGAGAGGGAATGTGATAGACAATGTGTGAGAGAGTGTGTGAGAGAGAGAGTATGTGACAGAGAGAGTGTGCGAGAGACAGTGTGTGCGAGAGAGAGCATGTGCGTTTATGAGAGAGAGCATGAGTGAGAGGGAGAGCGTATGGGAGAGTGCATTTGTGAGACTGTGTGAGAGACAGTGTGTGTGAGAGAGAGTGCGTGTGTGAGAGAGAGTGTGTGTGAGAAAGAGAGTGTGTGTGACAGAGAGAGTGTGTGACAGAGAGTGTGTGACAAAGAGAGTGTGTGACAAAGAGAGTGTGTGAGAGAGTGTGTGTGTGTGTGAGAGAGAGTGTGTGTGAGAGCCAGTGTGTGTGAGAGACAGTGTGTGTGAGAGACAGTATGTGTGAGAGACAGTATGTGTGAGAGACAGTGTGAGGGAGAGAGAGAGAATATGTGAGACAGAGAGAGTGTGTGAGACAGAGACAGTGTGAGAGTGAGAGAGTGAGTATGTGTGAGAGAGAGAGTGAGTGTGTGTGAGAGAGGGAACATGAGAGACAGTGAGCGTGAGAGAGTGTGCGCGAGAGAGTGTGTGCGCAAGAGTGTGCGCGAGAGAGAGTGTGCGCGAGAGAGAGTGTGCGCAAGAGTGTGAGACAGCGTGTATGTGAGAGAGAGTGTGTGTGTGTGGGACAGAGAGTGCGTGTGTGAGAGACAAAGTGTGTTTGAGAGAGAGCATGAGTGAGAGGGATAGTGTGTGTGGGAGAGTGTGTTTGTGATACAGAGTGCGTGTGAGAGAAAGTCTTCCCATCGAAGATCCCGGTATAATAACGGGATGCAATTAATAAGAAAGATGTGGAGGCATTGGAGAGGGTACAGAGGAGGTTTACTAGGATGTTGCCTGGTATGGAGGGCAGGTCCTATGAAGAGAGGTTGAAGGATTTGAGGTTGTTTTCGTTAGAAAGGAGGCGGCTAAGGGGGGATCTTATTGAAGCATATAAGATAATTAGAGGTTTGGATAGGGTGGACAGTGATAGCCTTTTTCCTAGGATGGAGAAAGCTAGCACGAGGGGACACAACTTTAAATTAAGGGGTATGAGTTATAGGACGGATATCAGAGGTAGGTTCTTTACTCAAAGAGTGATTAGGGAGTGGAATGCCCTGCCTGCAGCTGTTGTAGATGCGCCAAGTTTGGTGGCGTTTAAGAGGTTAGTTGATAAGTATATGGATGAGAAGGGAATGGTTTAGTTAGGAGGGGCATTGCTTTTTATTTTGGTCGGCACAACATCGAAGGCCGAAGGGCCTGTTCTGTGCTGTATTGTTCTATGTTCTATG
>JAGIQG010000110.1:52500-100793 GCA_024679065.1 Sphyrna mokarran
TCCATATCTTCCTGCTTTGGGGAAATGGGAGTTATCTTTACATTTACAAGGATATGCGGAGGGAAATGTTTGAATGAATATTCAGCGTTTTGGGTGATTAAAGTGTCAATTTATTTCCAGAAGCTGTTTACAGAGATTGTCCCGAGAGATTGAATTGTTTCAGTAATTTCTACGTCTCCAATACTTCAAACAGAGGAGGGAAGCAATATTCAAAAGGAAAGATTGGGGGAATTACTACATTGAAGGTGTGAGGCCTCATCATTCTCTGTCTGCTTTGGGTTTGTAATCTTTACATTTTTAAAGACTGAAACTTCTTGCCCTTGTTGAGAATATCAGTGCGGTTTGAGAAAAGCAAACACTGATCCCACACTAAACACCCCCCAACACAGGACTGAGCAGAGAGTGTGAAATGGAACTGCTGTCAGAGTGGATGATTTTTATAGATGGATAAGAAACACTCCTCCATTTTCAAACCTTTCTCCTGTTTCTGTAGCATTTCGGTCTCCCCTGTGTCCCTGTCTCTCCATCTCTGGGACAACTTGGAACACTAAGGGGCAACTTAGAGATACAGAGAGACACATAGAGACACACAGATACAGAGATACAGAGACACACAGGTACAGAGATACACAGATACAGAGAGAAACAGGTACAGAGACACAGATACAGAGACACAGATACAGAGACACACAGGTACAGAGAGATACACGTACAGAGAGAGAGAGACATACACAGAGAGCAAGAGGGAGACACACATACATGTAACAGATAAACAGAGACACACAGGTACAGAAAGAGAGAGAGAGAGAGAAACACAGATAGAGGAAGGGAGACACACACAGATAGAGAGAGGGACACAGAGAGAGAGGGAGAGACACAGAAAGAGAGAGAGAGAGAAATGGAGAGACATAGACAGAGACAGATGGAGAGACACACACACAAAGAGAGAGAGAGATAGGGAGATAGACAGACAGAGAGAAATGCAGAGAGAGAGACAGAGAGAGAAACTGGGAGTGAGAGAGACAGAGAGAGGGACACATGTACAGATACAGAGTGAGACATTCAGATACAGAGAGAGTGAGAGAGAGGGAGAGCAAAACTCAGAGAGAGACACAGATGGATAGGAAGAGACAGGGAGAGACACACTCACACACACACACACATACAGCAAGACAGACACAGATACAGAAATAGACACAGACTGTTAGAGAGAGAGGCACACAGATAGAGAGAGACACACACACAGACAGAGAGATAGAGACACAGAGAGTGAGAGATACACACAGTCACACAGAGAGAGAGAGAGACACACAGTTACAGAGAGAGATACAGATAAACAGAACAAGAAACACCATAGAGAGAGACAGAGATATAGATACAGATAGAGACAGACAGAGAGAGATACACACATAGATACAGAGTGAGACATACAGATACAGAGAGAGAGACACACACAGATACAGGGAGAGAGATACAGATAGAGAGAGAAAAACACAATAGAGAGAGAAAGAGACAGGTAAGAGACAGAGACAAACAGAGAGAGAAAGAGATAGAGAAAGAGAGACAGACAGAAATACAGAGAAAGACGGATACAGAGAGAGAGAGAGAGAGAGACCGATATATAGAGAGAGTGTTTGATAAGTCTCCCGATGGTAAGATACTGTAGAAAATACGGATAAATGGGATTGAGGGGGATTTAGCGGTTTGGATTAGGAATTGGCTCGCTGATAGAAGACAGAGGGTGGTGATTGATGGATAATATTCAACCTGGAGTTCAGTTACTAGTGGCGTACCGCAGGGATCTGTTTTGGGGGCCACTGCTGTTGGTCATCTTTATAAATGACCTTCATCCTGGGATTGGACGTAGCTCGGCACAACATTGAGGGCCGAAGGGCCTGTACTGTGCTGTAACGTTCTATGTTCTATGAGAGAGAAAACGAGAGAGAGAGAGAGAGAGAGAGAGAGAGAGAAGACGCACACAGACAGAGAAGGAGACTGTGTGTGTGAGAGTGTGTGTGTGAGAGACAGAGCGTGTGTGAGAGACAGAGTGTGTGTGAGAGAGAGTGTGTGTGAGAGACAGTGTGTGTGAGAGACAGTGTGTGTGAGAGAGAGTGTGTGAGAGACAGAGTGTGTGTGAGACAGAGTGTGTGTGAGAGACAGAGTGTGTGTGAGAGACAGTGTGTGTGTGAGAGAGAGTGTGTGTGAGAGACAGAGTGTGTGTGAGAGAGAGTGTGTGTGAGAGACAGTGTGTGTGAGAGACAGTGTGTGTGAGAGAGAGTGTGTGAGAGACAGAGTGTGCGTGAGAGAGAGTGTGTGTGAGAGACAGAGTGTGTGTGAGAGACAGTGTGTGTGTGAGAGACAGCGTGTGTGTGAGACAGACGGTGTATGTGAGAGATAGTGTGTGTGAGAGAATGTGTGTGTGTGAGAGCGTGTGAGAGAGAGAGCGTGTGTGAGAGAGAGCATGTGTGAGAGAGAGAGAATATGTGAGACAGAGAGAGAGTGTGTGTGACAGAGACAGAGTGTGAGAGAGAGAGCGAGTGTGTGAGTGAGGGAATATGAGAGACAGTGAGCGAGAAAGACTGTGCGCGTGAGAAAGACTGTACACGCGAGAGAGAGTGTGTGCGAGAGAGAGTGTGTGCGAGAGAGGGTGTGCGCGACAGTGGGTGTGCGCGAGAGAGGGTGTGCGCGAGAGTGTGTGTGAGAGAGCGTGTGTGTGAGAGTGAGTGTGTGAGATAAGAGTGTGTGTGAGAGAGTGTGTGTGTGAGAGTGAGTGTGTGAGATAAGAGTGTGTGTGAGAGAGTGTGTGTGTGAGAGAGAGAGAGAGAGTGTGGGAGAGTGCGTGTGAGAGACAGAGTGTGTGTGAAATAGAGAGAGAACATGTGTGAGAGAATGTGTGTGTGTGAAAGTGTGTGTGTGAGAGACAGAGTGTGTGAGAGACAGCGTGTGGGTGAGAGAGAGTGTGTGTGAGAGAGAGAGTGTGTGTGAGAGAGAGTGTGTGTGAGAGACAGCGTGTGTGTGAGAGACAGCGTGTGTGTGAGAGACAGCGTGTGTGTGAGACGGTGTATGAGAGAGAGTGTGTATGTGAGAGATAGTGTGTATGTGAGAGATAGTGTGTGTGAGAGAATGTGCGTGTGTGAGAGAGCGTGTGTGAGAGAGAGCGTGTGTGAGAGAGAGAGAATATGTGAGACAGAGAGAGAGTGTGTGAGACAGAGACAGAGTGTGAGAGAGAGAGAGAGTGAGTGTGTGAGTGAGGGAATATGAGAGACGTTGAGCGAGAAAGACTGTGCGCGTGAGAGAGTGTGTGCGAGAGAGAGTGTGTGCGAGAGAGAGTGTGTGCGAGAGAGAGTGTGCGCGAGAGAGGGTGTGCGCGAGAGAGTGTGTGCGCGAGAGAGGGTGTGCGCGAGAGAGGGTGTGCGCGAGAGTGTGTGTGAGAGAGCATGTGTGTGAGAGAGAGTGTGTGTGAGATAAGAGTGTGTGTGACAGAGTGTGTGTCTGTGAGAGAGAGAGTGTGGGAGAGTGCGTGTGAGAGAGAGAGTGTGTGTGAAATAGAGAGAGAACGTGTGTGAGAGAGAATGTGCGTGTGTGAAAGTGTGTGTGTGAGAGACAGAGTGTGTGGGAGAGAGAGTGTGTGTGAGAGAGAGAGGGAATGTGATAGACAATGTGTGAGAGAGTGCGTGAGAGAGAGAGAGTATGTGACACAGAGAGTGTGCGAGAGGCAGTGTGTGCGAGAGACAGTGTGTGCGAGAGAGAGCATGTGCGTTTACAAGAGAGCATGAGTGAGAGGGAGAGCGTGTGGGAGAGTGTATTTGTGAGACTGTGTGAGAGACAGAGTGTGTGAGAGAGTGTGCGTGTGTGAGAGAGAGTGCGTGTGTGAGAGAGTGTGTATGAAAGAGAGTGTGTGTGACAGAGTGCGTGAGAGAGAGAGTGTGTGAGAGAGAGTGTGTGACAGAGAGAGTGTGTGTGAGAGAGAGTGTGTGTGAGAGACAGAGTGTGTGAGACACAGAGTGTGTGAGAGACAGCGTGTGGGTGAGAGAGAGTGTGTGTGAGAGAGAGAGTGTGTGTGAGAGAGAGTGTGTGTGAGAGACAGCGTGTGTGTGAGAGACAGCGTGTGTGTGAGACAGACGGTGTATGAGAGAGAGTGTGTATGTGAGAGATAGTGTGTGTGTGAGAGATAGTGTGTGTGAGAGAATGTGCGTGTGTGAGAGAGCGTGTGTGAGAGAGAGCGTGTGTGAGAGAGAGAGAATATGTGAGACAGAGAGAGAGTGTGTGAGACAGAGACAGAGTGTGAGAGAGAGAGAGAGTGAGTGTGTGAGTGAGGGAATATGAGAGACAGTGAGCGAGGAAGACTGTGCGCGTGAGAGAGAGTGTGTGTGAGAGAGAGTGTGTGCGAGAGAGAGTGTGTGCGAGAGAGAGTGTGCGCGAGAGAGGGTGTGCGCGAGAGAGGGTGTGCGCGAGAGTGTGTGTGAGAGAGCATGTGTGTGAGAGAGAGTGTGTGTGAGATAAGAGTGTGTGTGACAGAGTGTGTGTGTGTGAGAGAGAGTGTGGGAGAGTGCGTGTGAGAGAGAGAGTGTGTGTGAAATAGAGAGAGAACATGTGTGAGAGAATGTGTGTGTGTGAAAGTGTGTGTGTGAGAGACAGAGTGTGTGGGAGAGAGATTGTGTGTGAGAGAGAGAGAGGGAATGTGATAGACAATGTGTGAGAGAGTGTGTGAGAGAGAGAGTATGTGACAGAGAGAGTGTGCGAGAGACAGTGTGTGCGAGAGAGAGCATGTGCGTTTATGAGAGAGAGCATGAGTGAGAGGGAGAGCGTATGGGAGAGTGCATTTGTGAGAGTGTGTGAGAGACAGTGTGTGTGAGAGAGAGTGCGTGTGTGAGAGAGAGTGTGTGTGAGAAAGAGAGTGTGTGTGACAGAGAGAGTGTGTGACAGAGAGAGTGTGTGACAGAGAGAGTGTGTGACAAAGAGAGTGTGTGACAAAGAGAGTGTGTGAGAGAGTGTGTGTGTGTGTGAGAGAGAGTGTGTGTGAGAGCCAGTGTGTGTGAGAGACAGTGTGTGTGAGAGACAGTATGTGTGAGAGACAGTATGTGTGAGAGACAGTGTGAGGGAGAGAGAGAGAATATGTGAGACAGAGAGAGTGTGTGAGACAGAGACAGTGTGAGAGTGAGAGAGTGGGTATGTGTGAGAGAGAGAGTGAGTGTGTGTGAGAGAGGGAACATGAGAGACAGTGAGCGTGAGAGAGTGTGCGTGAGAGAGAGTGTGCGTGAGAGAGAGTGTGCGCGAGAGAGTGTGTGCGCAAGAGTGTGCGCGAGAGAGAGTGTGCGCGAGAGAGAGTGTGCGCGAGAGAGAGTGTGCGCGAGAGAGAGTGTGCGCAAGAGTGTGAGACAGCGTGTATGTGAGAGAGAGTGTGTGTGTGTGGGACAGAGAGTGTGTGTGTGAGAGACAAAGTGTGTTTGAGAGAGAGCATGAGTGAGAGGGATAGTGTGTGTGGGAGAGTGTGTTTGTGATACAGAGTGCGTGTGAGAGAAAGTCTTCCCATCGAAGATCCCGGTATAATAACGGGATGCAATTAATAAGAAAGATGTGGAGGCATTGGAGAGGGTACAGAGGAGGTTTACTAGGATGTTGCCTGGTATGGAGGGCAGGTCCTATGAAGAGAGGTGGAAGGATTTGAGGTTGTTTTCGTTAGAAAGGAGGCGGCTAAGAGGGGATCTTATTGAAGCATATAAGATGATTAGAGGTTTAGATAGGGTGGACAGTGATAGCCTTTTTCTAGGATGGAGAAAGCTAGCACGAGGGGACACAGCTTTAAATTAAGGGGGATGAGTTATAGGACGGATATCAGAGGTAGGTTCTTTACTCAAAGAGTGATTAGGGAGTGGAATGCCCTGCCTGCAGCTGTTGTAGATGCGCCAAGGTTGGTGGCGTTTAAGAGGTTAGTTGATAAGTATATGGATGAGAAGGGAATGGTTTAGTTAGGAGGGGCATTGCTTTTTATTTGGTCGGCACAACATCGAAGGCCGAAGGGCCTGTTCTGTGCTGTATTGTTCTATGTTCTATGTTCTATGTTCTATGTGTTTTTGCCTGCATTTAGTAATTAGTGACTTCATATCTCACAGGGAGAGAAATAAAACCTTTTTTTGCCCCAATTGATAGGGGACAGATCAGGGGACAAAACTGGTGTGAGAAAGGGGTCCAAAATCCTTTGGAAATGGAGACTTTGTTCAACTCCCATTCTTCCCCTGTCTTCAACAGGCTGGAGGGGGGACAGGAGGTGTGAGCAGAGAGAGAGGTGGTGGGGGGGGATAGACAGACAGACAGACAGACAGACACACACAGGCACAATCTCCAATCCACTCACTCACACCACCCCATTCCCCCTCCACTCGCTGGGTTGTGGGGACCGGCTGCATGGATTTTCGGGGCTGGTGTGGGGGGGGGGGGGTGTTTGAAATGGACCAACACGACCGACAAGGGGGGAGAAGACATAAAGTTTGAAACTAAAGACGGGGTTACAGAATCCATTCCCACCCTGCATTAACATATCAAGAGTCAGTCTGACATTGCCACAAACTCCCCTGGGGTGAGGGGGGCGGCGGAATTAGCATCTCATTAGAGAGACAGACATTGCAAACATGTCAGAGACTCAGGGTGGGGGGTTTGTATCCGGCTCACTCCAGGATAAAAGTGACTCTGAGAGCTTTCAGTCCCCACACCAATAATCCCCCTTCACTGAACACGTTCCCACTCTGTCACAGTGTGTGTGTGTGTTTTTGTGTGTGTGTGTCAATCTGCTTTTTAACCTGTGCTTTGCTTGTGTGGATATGATGCTGAACGGATTTGAATGGAAATGCTGGACTCCTCAATGTGATAGTTTGTGTGGTTTATTCTGAAAATGGCCTTATGTGTTTTTTTGTCTCTCTATTTTTAACCAATTTTTATCTCTTTTTCTCCTGAGGAATTGTGAAAACTGGGGACGTGCCGAGGATCCGAAGGACGGGAATGTTTGTGACCGGGACGAGGGAGAGGAGCTTCTTCCAGAGGGAGGGCTGACTGAGGCCTGTTCCCCAACTTCACCCCGGGGTGGGGGGTGAGTTGTGTCTGTTTATGACCCTGATCCAGATTTAATGTTTAATATCAGAGGGAGGGAGATCTGAATGAGAGTGGAATAGAGAGACAGAGAGAAACACACACTGTCCCAATCTTTTTTATCCTCTGCTTTACAACTGACTTGTTGTATTTGGATCTTACTGAGAGATAGTGTAACTGAGAGTCACAAACACATTAACCCTTTGCTGGGTGGCAAAGAGTAAATTAAATATCTCTGATTTGAAACTGTCTCAAGGTTTATTTTAAATCTAAGGTAACAGGGATGGGAGACAGAGCGCTGTTCCTAATTGTTAAATAAAATTCACAGAGGTCTTTACAATTCAGTTTTCAAAATTTCAGACTTTCATTTTGTCCTCTCTAAAGCCTTTCCCCCATTCTGTCTATTTCCTATCTGCTTTCTCTCCATTTCCTCCCTCAAGAATTAATCTTTAGATATTATTAAGAAGTTGTGTAACTGAGAAGGGGGAATCCTGGGCTCTTGTGCTGTTTAAACATGTTCTTGTATTTTAATATATTTCTCTCTCTTTTCCCCAAGAATTAATATCTAGTTAGACAATCTCTCAGGGAAATCTGAGAAGGGGGAATCCTGGGTTCTTGTGCTATATAATTTAAACATTTTCTTATATTTTAATATATTTCTCTCTCTTTTCCCCAAGATTTAATATCTAGTTAGACAATCTCTCAGGGAAATCTGAGAAGGGGGAATCCTGGGTTCTTGTGCTATATAATTTAAACATTTTCTTATATTTTAATATATTTCTCTCTCTTTTCCTCAAGAATTAATATTTAGATTTTACTGAGAGATAGTGTAACTGAGAAAGGGGAATCCTGGGCTCTTGTGCTGTTTAATTTAAACATGTTCTTGTATTTTAATTCATTATTTTCTCTTCTCCCCAGGGATTTGAATTTTGAAGCTTGCAATGGGACTGGGAATCCTTGGACAAGGGTCTTTTCTCCAGAGGAGGATGGATGGACGGATTCCTGTTCTATAGGCCGCACGTGAGTTGTTGTCTCTTTATTATCCCAATCCAGGTTTAATTTTAATCTCACTTCCTCGGATGAACCAGTTCTGGTTAGATTGTGTGGTGTGTGGGGGGGTGCTGGAGTTTAAAACCCTGGGGTTAAAATATCCCGGCCTTGTAATTAGTCACAAACACATTAACCCTTTGCTGGGTGGCAAAGTGTAAATTAAATATCTCTGATTTGAAACTGTCTCAAGGTTTATTTTAAATCTAAAATAACAGGAGCTGGGAGACAGAGCGCTGTTCCTAACTGTTAAATAAAATTCACAGAGGTCTTTACAATTCAGTTTTCAGATCTTCAGGATTCCTTTCTATCCTCTCCACAGCTTTTCCCCCGTTATGTCTATTTCTCTCTACTTACTCTCTCTCTCTTTCTCTCCATTTTCCTCTCCTTTTTATTCTCTCTCTCTCTCTCCCTCTTTCTCCCAGGAATTAATATTTAGCTGAACAATCTCTCAGTAAGATCTGTGAAGGGGGAATCCTGGCTTTTGGTGCTGTTTAATTTAAACATTTTCTGGTATTTAAATTAATTTTATTCTCTCTCCCTTCCCAAGGAATTAAGAATTATATAAACATAGAATCACAGGAAAACTACAGCACAAACAGGCCCTTCAGCCCACAAGTTGCACAGATTATTATCTCTACCTACCAGGCTTACCTATAACTCTCAATCCTGTTAAATCCCATGTACTCATCCAGAAGTCTGTTGAAAGACCCCTAATATTAAGAGTTAATATTTAGCTGAACAATCTCTCAGTAAGATCTGAGAAGGAGGAATCCTGGGTTCTTGTGCTGTTTAATTTAAACATTTTCTTTAAACATTTGCTGTGGGATCTTCCTGTGCACACACGGGGCCTGTGGCGTTTGTCCCGCACTGCAACAGCGATCACACTTTTTATTTTTAAACACGATCCGGCTCAGGGACCGCTAAAAGCAGGTTCAAGGAAAAGCTCGAAAGGGAGTTGGGTAAATTCAAGCTCTTTAATCGCCGAGGCATTTTAGGCGATGGAGCATGTGCTGGGGAACGGGAGGAGTATCGACTGGGATTTGATGGGCCAGCATTGAGCTGGTGGGCCGAAGGGCCTGTTTCTGTGCTGTGTGACTCCAGATTCTTTTCTCTCTCTCTGTTTTCCCAGGAATTTCTATTTGGATTGGGGGCGGGGGGGTATAGAAATTCCGTGCCTATGTCTCTCCAGTGTTCTTACAAATCCCTGCACCCCCTCCCCTCTCTCTCTCCCCACACATTCCCATCTATATTTCATCTCTCAATAAAATGTGAAAGAAAACCCCAGTGTGAATTGTTGTCAATTTAATTCAGGGAGAGAAGGAGGGAGGTGTGGATCCCATTTCTCTCCTGCACTCTTCACCCCACTACATTTAGTTAACTCTCACCAGGTAGTGTGTGTGTGTGTGTGTGTGGGGGGGGGGATCTTGATGTGTAAATAGGTTGGTTGGGGGAGGTGTCTGGCCCCCTATTTCCTCGCAGGGTGAGGGAACTTTAAACAGGAAAGATTGAGGAGGAAGGAGGAGGGTTGGGGAAGGAGGCAGAGAGTGAGAGATAGAGAACCAGTTCTGGGTAGATTGTGGGGTGTGGGGGGGCTGGAGTTTAAAATCCTGGGGGTAAAAAAAATTGCCAGATTTGCAAACACATTAAGCCTTTGGTGGGTGACAAAGGGTAAATTATTGATGAAACTGTCTGTAAGTTTGTTTTAAATCTAAAATAACAGGGGTAGGAGACACAGCGCTGTTCCTCATTGTTAAATAAAATTCAGTTTTTCAATCTTCAGATTTTCATTCCATCCTCTCCACAGCTTTTCCCCCATTCTGTCGATTTCTCTCTGCTTTTCTCTCCACTCCCTTCCTCTATCTGCCTCTCTTTTTTATTCTCTCTCCCTCTTTTTCCCAGGAATTAATATTTAGTGGGACAATCTCTCAGTAAAATCTGGAAAGCAGCAATCCTGGGACTTTGTGCTGTGTAATTTTCATTCTGGGTGTCCCGGGGAGGGTTTGATTTCACTGTCTCAGTCCCTCTCTCTGCCTCTCTCTGT
This sequence comes from Sphyrna mokarran, assembly GCA_024679065.1. Taxonomy (NCBI): domain Eukaryota; kingdom Metazoa; phylum Chordata; class Chondrichthyes; order Carcharhiniformes; family Carcharhinidae; genus Sphyrna; species Sphyrna mokarran. The sequence goes on from JAGIQG010000110.1 coordinate 62,675, forward strand.
ATAGACAGTTCCCAAAGTAAAAAACACTCCACACAGCTGACTGCACCTTGGGATCTTGCTGTGCACCACTGGGATTTTATTTTAAAAAAGATGGGTTTGCTCAGTTTGAAAACTTTCAGGGGACTGTGGGGAAGTTTCCAGAATTTGTACAACACACACACAGAGTGGGGGAGTTTGTGGGGGTGTGTAGGGGGGGGTGCGGGTGGGCAGTGAGATATTCTGATCTTGCCAACAAGGGCCAGAGGTCCGAGTGTTTAAACATGTGAAACTGTTCAAACAGAGGCAGGCAGAAAGCCCTGAGGTTTCAGAGCTCCCTGTAAATGCAAAGGGAACTCCCATTGCCCCAAACAGCAGCAAGATGTGAACTGCAAACCCCTGACCTTTCCACAACCCCCAACATCTTCACAAACACTCCCTGGAGTTTCTTCCAACTTTATATCAAAGTTGAAAGTTTTAAAATGTATTTATTGCTGTCACAAGGCTCATAATTAATAAGTTACACTGCAAATAAGTTACAGAGAGAGAGAGAGATAAAGAGACAGAGAGATACTTAAAGTTTTAAAGTCTATTAGTGTCACAAATAAGGCTCACATTAACATTGCAATGTATTTACTGAGAGAGAGAGAGGGACACACACACACAGAGACATAGATAAAAAGACAGAGAGAGAGAGAGAGATTGGGGAAACTTACCAAAGCAGTTTGTGTGTGTGTGAGTGTCTGCAGCTTCTGTGTCTTTGAGCTTGCCGGGGTACCAGGGAGAGAATGTCACTGTCTTCACCTCTCTCTCTGCCTCTCTGTATAAAACAAATCACCAAATTACAGCACACTCAATAAATTGTATATGGCCACATTACTATCAAATCTCTCTCTTTATCTCTGTCTCTCCCTGTTCTCCCTCTCTCTGTCTCTGTTTCTCTCTCTGTCTCTTCTGTAGCAGAAACAGATGGAGACGGAGACAGAAACAGGGAAGCAGCTGTAAGTGTGGGTTAGATACAGGGGGAGAGACAGAGGCTGTTAGAGGGAGGGGGGCTTCAGTGAGGGACAGGGTCTGCAGCTGAATTTTGAGGGTCCCTGGGTGGAGCGGATTTCACTGTCTCAGCATCTCTCTGCCTCACTCTCTCTGTATAAATATTTTCCAAATTTAAAAAAAACACTCAACCCCGCTGCCTGCACCTTTGGGATCTTGCTGTGCACCGCCAGGATTTTGTTTAAAAAACGATTTGGCTTCATTTAAGAGGGGGTTCCAGCCTTTCTACTGATTTGGGATGATGCCGACACACACACACAGGGTAGTGAGTGGGGAAGGGGGCTCACAGCAGGCAAGAGGGTGGGGGTTGTGTGTAAGGGGACAGTTTCCCATCTGATTGAAGTTCACATTGTTGCTGCTGACCGCAAAGCGGGTTCCAGGAAAAAGCTTGAAAGGGGGTTGGGTAAATTCAAGCAGTTTAATCGCCGAGCCATCGTAGGCTACGGAGCAAGTGCTGGGGAACGGGAGGAGTATAGACTGGGATTTGATGGGCCAGCATTGAGCTGGTGGGCCAAAGGGCCTGTTTCTGTGCTGTGTGACTCCAGATTCTTTTCTCTCTCTCTGTTTTCCCAGGAATTTCTATTTGGATTGGGGGCGGGGGGTATAGAAATTCCCTGTCTCTGTCTCTCCAGTCTACCAATCCCTGCACCCCCTCCCCTCTCTCTCTCCCCACACATTCCCATCTATATTTCATCTCTCAATAAAATGTAAATGAAAACCACAGTGTGAATTGTTGTCAATTTAATTTAGGGAGAGGGAGGTGTGGATCCCATTCCCCACACTCTCTCCTGCAATCCTCATCCACAAGATTTATTTAATCCAGGCCTCACCAGGTTGTGTGTGTGTGTGTGTGTGTGCAAGTGGGATCTTGCTGTGTACACAGGTGAGTCTGGCTCCCTATTCCTCGCACTGGGACCCTGAGCGGGACTTTAAACAGGAAAGATTGAGGGGAAGGGGAAGGTTGGGCAGGGGAGGAGGCAGAGAGAGAGATAGAGAAATGGAAGGAGAGCTAAACAGAGAGAGAGGATGGGGAAGGTGTCTTTCTCAGGAGGGGCAGGGGGAAAGAGACAGAGAGTCTGGTGGGGTGTCTCCTCCTTGTGGGACTGCCAGTGGGATCTTGCTGTGCAGAATTAACTTCATTTCAACTTGAGTCACTCATTCATTGAGTAATGGGGGGGGGATGGTGGTGGTGTGATTGTGGAATTATAAATATTGTTACTACGCTGGGGTGAGGTTTCCCTCTGTGTGATTCTGGAACCCCCAAAAGGATAAAACCCCCCTTTAAATAAGTGTGTGTGAGATATTAAGAAGCTACTGGTTTTAGACATAGAATCCCTAGAGTGCAGAAGGAGGCCATTCAGCCCATCCAGTCTGTACTGATCACAATCCCACCCAGGCCTTATTCCCGTAATCCTGCACTTGTAACCTGCTGATCCCCCGACCCTGGGGTCAATTTAACACGGCCCAGTCCACCGAAGCCGCACATCTTTGGGTTGTGGGGGGAATTGGTAAATAAAAGCAGGATCTGACATTCTCTCTCTATCAGGAACAACTAACAGCTCTTTAATTTAGACTGGTTGGGGGGGGTGGTTACAACCTTATTAAAATAATGAACAAACTGGAAAAACTCCCCAACAGAATCTTGTTCCAATGACAAGACTCACTCAGGAATAATGAAATAAATCATTACTGAATAGAGTCACCCTCAATTATTATAATACCAGGCGTCTGTGGGAAGTGTGAACTTTCTTCCGCTGCTGTTGTCTACAGTTTCACAATATTAGACAGGGAGAGGGAGAGAGAGGGAGACAAACAGGGAGAAAAAGAGAAAAGACAGATAGGGAGAGAAATACAGGGAGTTAGAGAAAGACAGGGAGACAGAGAAAGATGGTAGGGGGGGGGGGGAAGAGATAGAAACAAGGAGAAAGAAAGACAGACAGGGAGGGAAAGACAGGGAGACAGAAAGAGACAAAGACAGAGAAAGAGAGAGGGGGAGTGAGGAGTAAACAGGACAAGAGCACAAAAGTGAGGTTTGTGGGGAGTTGCAGTGAGGGGCTGGGAAGAGACACAGGATCTGGGGGGGGGGTGTGGGGGGAATCTGTCGTGTGGAGTCAGTGCCCAGCTCCCAGTCTCTGGAGAAAATCCTCAGTCACACCGTTCTGGGATTCCTGATTCACAGAAATAAATCCCTGCTGGGAGGGTGATTTTAAAAAGTCTGTCCCAGAGGGACGGACACAGCTTGTTCCCGGGTTAAAGAGGGGAGTTTAACTCTTTCTGGGGACTGAGGTTGGGGGTTGGGGGGTGGATCCAGATTGTAATCCTTTCCCCCCCCCACCCCGGATCTGAGATGAACCAGTTCTGGTTAGATTGTGGGGTGTGAGGGGCCGGGGGGGGGCCTGCAGTTTAAAACCCTGGGGTTAAAATATCCCGGCTTTGTAATTAGTTACAAACAGGTTAACCCTTTGGTGGGTGGCAAAGAGTAACTGAAATATCCGTAAATGAAACTGTGTGTGTGATCGAGAGCTTGTTTTAAAACCATGGCTCCAATTCAAAGCCTGCTGGGATTCTGGCTGCTGCTTTGGACACAAATGTTATAAAGTTGTTTTTTGCCGTTTAAAATCCCAGGCACAAAGTCACAGGCTTTCTAAAGACACAATGCTGGAGGGCCGAAGGGCCTGTTCTGCGCTGTAATGTTCTATGTTCTATGAACTTTAAACTACAAGAAAAATATTAACTACAATTAATAGACTCCCTGTTGTTCCAATCTGGGCCTTGTATCAGTAATCTCTGCTCTAAACCTCTCTCAGTTATTACAATCTGGGCCTTGTATCAGTAATCTCTGCCCTAAACCTCTCTCAGTTATTACAATCTGGGCCTTGTATCAGTAATCTCTGCCCTAAACCTCTCTCAGTTATTACAATCTGGGCCTTGTATCAGTAATCTCTGCTCTAAACCTCTCTCAGTTATTACAATCTGGGCCTTGTATCAGTAATCTCTGCCCTAAACCTCTCTCAGTTATTACAATCTGGGCCTTGTATCAGTAATCTCTGCCCTAAACCTCTCTCAGTTATTACAATCTGGGCCTTGTATCAGTAATCTCTGCTCTAAACCTCTCTCAGTTATTACAATCTGGGCCTTGTATCAGTAATCTCTGTCCTAAACCTCTCTCAGTTATTACAATCTGGGCCTTGTATCAGGAATCTCTGCCCTAAACCTCTCTCAGTTATTACAATCTGGGCCTTGTATCAGGAATCTCTGCCCTAAACCTCTCTCAGTTATTACAATCTGGGCCTTGTATCAGTAATCTCTGCCCTAAACCTCTCTCAGTTATTACAATCTGGGCCTTGTATCAGAAACAAAACCTTTCACTGCATCCCGATACACGGGATAGGACAGCACGGTGGCACGATGGTTAGCATTGCTGCCTCACGGCACCAGGGAGCCGGCTTCAATTCCATAAGAAATAGGAGCAGGAGTCGGCCATCCAGCCCCTCGAGCCTGCCTCGCCGTTCAATAAGATCATGGCTGATCTGAAGTGGATCAGTTCCACTTTCCCGCTTTCTCCCCAGAACCCTTCATTCACTTGTCTATTAGAAATCTAATCCGTGAGTTCAATATGTTCAGCGAGGGAGCCTCCACCACTTCAATGGGCAGAGAATTCCAGAGATTGGACATCTTTTGAGTGAAAAGAAGTTCCTCCTCAACTCTGTTCCAAACTGCCCTCCCTCCTTATTTTGAGACTGTGCCTCTAGTCCTGGTTTCCTTTCTAAGTGGGAGTTTATCCCTGAAAGTAGGCAGTCAAGTTGAGAAGGTTGTTAAGAAGGCATATGGAGTCTTGGCTTTTATTGGTAGGGGGATTGAATTTTGGAACCGCAACGTCATGTTGCAACTGTACAAAACTCTAGTGCGGCCGCACTTGGAGTATTGTGTGCAGTTCTGGTCCCCACATTATAAGAAAGATGTGGAGGCATTGGAGAGGGTACAGAGGAGGTTTACCAGGATGTTGCCTGGTATGGAGGGCAGGTCTTATGAAGAGAGGCTGAGGGATTTGAGGTTGTTTTCGTTAGAAAGGAGGCGGCTAAGAGGGGACCTAATCGAAACATATAAGATGATTAGAGGTTTAGATAGGGTGGACAGTGATAGCCTTTTTCCTAGGATGGAGAAAGCTAGCACGAGGGGACACAGCTTTAAATTAAGGGGTGATAGTTATAGGACGGATATCAGAGGTAGGTTCTTTACCCAAAGGGTGGTTCGGGAGTGGAATGCCCTGCCTGCAGCAGTTGTAGATGCGCCAAGTTTGGTGGCGTTTAAGAGGTTAGTTGATAAGTATATGGAAGAGAAGGGAATGGTTTAGTTTGGAGGGGCATTGCTTTTTATATTGGTCGGCACAACATCGAAGGCCGAAGGGCCTGTTCTGTGCTGTAATGTTCTATATGTTCTATGAATCTCTCTCCCTCTCCCCTATCCAGCCCCTTCATTATCTTGTAAGTCTCTATAAGATCCCCCCTCAGCTTCTAAACTCCAATGAGTACAGGCGCAGTCTATTCAATCTCCCTTCATAAACTAACCCCCTCATCTCCGGGATCAGCCTGGTGAACCTTCTCTGTTCTCCCTCCAAGGTCAATATATCCTTTCACAAATAAGGGGACTGAAACTGCAAACAGTACTCCAGTTGCGGCCTCAGCTTGTACAATTGCAGCAAGAGACCTCATTGCTTTTATATTCTATCCCCCTCCCGATTCCGGCCTAGGGTTGCTGTCTGTGTGGAGTTTGCACATTCTCCCTGTGTCTGCGTGGGTTTGCAGTGTACAGGTTAGGAGGACTGGCCTTGCTAAATTGCCCCTTAGTGTCAGGGGGACTCGCTGGAGCAAATCCATGGGGTTATGGGGATAGGAGTATGTCGGTGTAGACTCGATGGGCTGAATGGTCTCCTCCTGCATTGTAGGGATTCTATGATTCTATTCCATGTAACAATAATAAATTGAATCAAATTAATCCGTTGACGTTCAGACAGTCGCATGATTACAGATTGGATCTTATTGTAACATTACGGTCCCACCTGAGCTGAGCTCAGCAGCGTTCTGTCTGTATTGTGTGAATCCAGCCTGGAAAGATCCACTAATGTCGCTAATTCTGCCAAGACAGAAACAGAAAGAGTGTTTGTATTCCCCGTGATACGACCCCTTAATGATGAACCACACGGTGGGAGAGGGATAGAGAGAGAGAGGGAGAGAGAGAGATGGAGGGATGCAGAGTAACAGAGAGATAGGGAGAGGGAGCAATGCAGAGAGTGAGAGTTAGACACTGAGATTCACTCAGATGGATAGTGAGTGTCAGGGGAGTCCGAGACGCTACAGAAGCAGGGTAAAGATTTGAAAATGAAGGAGTGTTTCTCTCCTTTTTTTGAAAAAAACTATCCACACTCAGACCGGTTCCATTTCACACTCTCTGCTCAGGCCTGTGTTGGGGGGTGTTTAGTGTGGGATCAGTGTTTGCTTTTGTCAGTGAGATTCCCAACAAGGGGAACAGATGTTTAAACACGTAAACTTTACAAAACCAAACTAGACAGAGAGGGAATCAGCCTCATGCCTTCAATATAACGATCTTCCCTCCAGAGATTGTGGATTCAGCTCAGAGCTGAAAATACGAGGCCTTCAGCATCAAAACACACAGACACAGAGAGAGAGAGAAAAACACAGAGAGACAGAGACAGAGAGAGACACAGAGACACACAGAGAGAGAAAAAACACACAGAGACACAGAGAGAAAAACACAGAGAGACAGAGACACAGAGAGACACAGAGAACACAGAGAGAAAAACACAGAGAGACAGAGACACAGAGAAACACAGAGACACACAGAACAAGAGAGAAAAACACAGAGAGACAGAGACACAGAGAAACACAGAGACACAGAGAGAAAAACACAGAGAGACAGAGACACAGAGAAACACAGACACACAGAGAGAAAAACACAGAGAGACAGAGACACAGAGAAACACAGAGACACAGAGAGAAAAACACAGAGAGACAGAGACACAGAGAAACACAGACACACAGAGAGAAAAACACAGAGAGACAGAGACACAGAGAAACACAGAGACACAGAGAGAAAAACACAGAGAGACAGAGACACAGAGAAACACAGACACACAGAGAGAAAAACACAGAGAGACAGAGACACAGAGAAACACAGACACACAGAGAGAAAAACACAGAGAGACAGAGACACAGAGAAACACAGACACACAGAGAGAAAAACACAGAGAGACAGAGACACAGAGAAACACAGACACACAGAGAGAAAAACACAGAGAGACAGAGCACAGAGAAACCAGACACACAGAGAGAAAAACACAGAGAGACAGAGACACAGAGACACACAGACACACAGAGAGAAAAACACAGAGAGACAGAGACACAGAGAAACACAGAGACACACAGATAGAGATATACACAGGTACAGAGACACACAGATACAGAGACATACAGAAGCACAGAGACACAGGTACAGAGACACACAGGAACACAGAGACACACAGATACAGAGACACAGAGAGACACACAGATACAGAGACACACAGAAACACAAAATGGCACACAGAGAGAGAGTCAGAAACACAGAGGAAGAGGGAGAGACACAGATACAGAGACACACAGGAACACAGAACGATAGAGAGACAGAGAGAGGCATTAACAGAGAGAAAGAGGGTTAGAGACACAGATACAGAGACAAACTGATACAGAGACAGAGACAAACTGATACAGAGACAGACAGAAACATAGAGCGACAGAGAGAGAGAGAGAGAGAGGCAGAAACAGAGAAAGAAGGAGAGAGACACAGATACAGAGACACACAGAAACACAGAACGAAGGGACGGGCTGTTCCCCAAAATTCACGGCTTTTGCTCCAAATAAACCTGTTTGGACTTTAAACTGGTGGTGTGGAAACTCTGAGCCCACAGCCTCCACATTTCTGTACAATAACAGCCTGTCACCAGTTATAATGTTTCTCTCTCAGAGTTTAAAACCAGCTCTCGATTTTCTGTCTGCTGCTCCATTTTAAACATCAGTTTGCAGTCTGTGTGTCTGTGTCTGTGTGTGTGTCTGTGTGTGTGTGTGTGTGTGTGTGTGTGTGGGGGGTGGTTTGTGGGGGGTGGGGTGATGGTGAACTGCCCATAATCAAGTGGGGAGATGATTATAATCACCTTGCTGTGATATTTTCACAGAGATGCCAGCGTTGAACTGGGGTAAACTAAAGAGTGTGAATTGTCTCTAACCGGCACAGTTAGTGAGGTTTTATAAACCCAGGCAAATCACGGGGGTTACAGATAGTGTGACATGAAGCCAAGATCCCTGTTGAGACCGTCCTCATGTGTGTGGAACTTGTCTATCAGTCTCTGCTCAGCGACTCTGCGCTGTCGTGTGTCGTGAAGGCCCCCTTGGATGTGACCATTCCACATATCCAAATGATTGAGGAAATGGGAGTGAGGAGTGAAGGGGGCAGATTTATCTTCATTGTATTACACAGGGTCTCTCCCCCTTTGCAAATTCCCAGCAGTGGGGAAACACTTAGCACACGACAACTGTGAGACTGGTGGAGACGGGGAGGGAGAGCGGCAGGAGAGAGGGAGAGAACGAGGAGGAGAGCGAGGGAGACGGGGAGAGAGGGAAAGACAGAGCAAGAGATGTCTCTCACCCTCTGATTCTTTCTCTGTCTCTCTGCTTCTCTCTCAGTTAAGACACAAGTTCAGTGCCAGATTGACAGGGGGTTGGGGTGGGGGGTATCAATGGTCTCCTCCTGCATTGTAGGGATTCTATGATTCTATTCCATGTAACAATAATAAATTAAATCAAATTAATCGGATGATGTTTAGACAGTCGCATGATTACAGATTGGATCTTATTGTAACATTACGGTCCCACCTGAGCTGAGCTCAGCAGCGTTCTGTCTGTATTGTGTGAATCCAGCCTGGAAAGATCCACTAATGTCGCTAATTCTGCCAAGACAGAAACAGAAAGAGTGTTTGTATTCCCCGTGATACGACCCCTTAATGATGAACCACACGGTGGGAGAGGGATAGAGAGAGAGAGGGAGAGAGAGAGATGGAGGGATGCAGAGAAACACAGAGACACACAGAGAGAAAATCACAGAGAGGCAGAAACACAGAGAAACACAGAGACACATTTGGAGAAAAACACAGAGAGACAGAGACACAGAGAAACACAGACACACAGAGAGAAAAACACACAGAGAGACAGAGACACAGAGAAACACTTGGAGAAAAACACAGAGAGACAGAGACACAGAGACACACAGAGAGAAAAACACAGAGAGACAGAGACACAGAGAAACACAGACACACAGAGATACACAGAGACACAGAGATACACAGAGACACAGAGACACACAGAGAGAAAAACACAGAGAGACAGAGAGACAGAGAAACACAGCGACACTCAGACACACAGAGAGAAAAACACAGAGAGACAGAGACACAGAGAAACACACAGACACACAGACACACAGAGAGAAAAACACAGAGACAGAGGCACAGAGACACACAAACACACAGAGAGAAAAACACAGAGACAGAGACACAGAGAAACATAGAGACACAGAGAGAAAAACACAGAGAGACAGAGACACAGAGAAACACAGAGACACAGACAGAGAAAAACACAGAGAGAAAAACACAGAGAAACAGAGACACAGAGAGACACACAGACACACAGACACACAGAGAGAAAAACACAGAGACAGAGACACAGAGAAACATAGAGACACACAGAGAGAGAAAAACACAGAGAGACAGAGACACAGAGAAACACAGACACAGAGAGAAAAACAGAGAGACAGAGACACAGAGGAACATAGAGACACAGACAGAAAAACACAGAGAGACAGAGACACAGAGACACACACAGACACACAGACACACAGAGAGAAAAACACAGAGACAGAGACACAGAGAAACACAGACACACAGAGAGAAAAACACAGAGAGACAGAGACACAGAGAAACACAGACACAGAGAAAAACAGAGAGACACAGAGACACAGAGGAACATAGAGACACACAGAGAGAAAAACACAGAGAGACAGAGACACAGAGAAACACAGACACACAGAGAGAAAAACAGAGAGAGACAGAGACACAGAGAAACACAGACACACAGAGACACAAAGAGAGAAAAATATACAGTGACACAGAGACACAGAGATACACAGAGAGAAACACAGAGAGACTGAGACACAGAGACACAGAGAGACAGAGACACAGAGAGACAGAGACACTGAGAGACAGAGACACACAGACCCGCAGAGAAAAGTAACACACAGAGAGATAGAGATCAAGAGAGATATGGACACAGAGAAATACAAGGACACAGAGAGGCAGAGAGATTGAGACAGAGAGACAGATACACAGACATAGAGAGTCATAGATACAGAGAAATACAGAGACACAGAAAGATACACAGATACAGACAAAGATACAGAAAGAGACACAGATACAGAGAAATACAGAGACACACAGAGACACACAGATACAGACAAAGAGACACAGATACAGAGAAATAGAGACACAGAGAGACAAACAGATACAGACAAAGAGACACAGATACAGAGAAATACAGAGACACAGAGAGATACACAGATACACAGACATAGAGAGTCACAGATACAGAGAAATACAGAGACACAGAGAGATACACAGATACACAGACATAGAGAGTCACAGATACAGAGAAATACAGAGACACAGAGAGATACACAGATACACAGACATAGAGAGTCACAGATACAGAGAAATACAGAGACACAGAGAGATACACAGATACACAGACATAGAGAGTCACAGATACAGAGAAATACAGAGACAGGGAGAGATACACAGATACAGACAGAGAGACACAGATACAGAGAAATACAGAGACACAGAAAGATACACAGGTACAGACAAAGAGACACAGATACAGAGAAACACAGAGACAGAGCCACACAGATATGTAGAGATATATATAGAGAGACACACACAAAATCATACTAACAGAGATATAGAGAAAGAGAGATGGAGTTAGACAAAGTCAGAATTTATTAATTTTGCATTCAATGTTTATTAAAAATCCAGAGAATATTTTATAGGAGAATTGATTTTAAAGTTAACACTGTGAATATGATCTTTGAGCTTCACACTAGGATCAGAATCCATTCGATCTGAGCTGCCCAGGATCCGTAGAACTGTAACAGAGACCAGAAAGAGAAAAAATACAGCTCAACATCACGGGGAATGAACAATTGTGAATAAGGAACAAGAAAAGTTATTTATATTTACATGAACTTTAAACTACAAGAAAAATATTAACTACAATTAATAGACTCCCTGTTATTCCAATCTGGGTCTTGTATCAGTAATCTCTGCTCTAAACCTCTCTCAGTTATTACAATCTGGGCCTTGTATCAGTAATCTCTTCCCTAAAACTCTCTCAGTTATTACAATCTGGGCCTTGTATCAGTAATCTCTTCCCTAAACCTCTCTCAGTTATTACAATCTGTGTCTTGTATCAGTAATCTCTGTCCTAAACCTCTCTCAGTTATTACAATCTGTGTCTTGTATCAGTAATCTCTGTCCTAAACCTCTCTCAGTTATTACAATCTGGGCCTTGTATCAATAATCTCTGCCCCAAACCTCTCTCAGTTATTACAATCTGGGCCTTGTATCAGTAATCTCTGCCCTAAACCTCTCTCAGTTATTACAATCTGGGCCTTGTATCAGTAATCTCTGCCCTAAACCTCTCTCAGTTATTACAATCTGGGCCTTGTATCAGTAATCTCTGCCCTAAACCTCTCTCAGTTATTACAATCTGGGCCTTGTATCAGTAATCTCTGCCCTAAACTCTCTCAGTTATTACAATCTGGGCCTTGTATCAGTAATCTCTGCCCTAAACCTCTCTCAGTTATTACAATCTGGGCCTTGTATCAGTAATCTCTGCCCTAAACCTCTCTCAGTTATTACAATCTGGGCCTTGTATCAGGAATCTCTGCCCTAATCCTCTCTCAGGTAGATAGGCAGAGCAGGGGCAGAGGGTATTTAACCCTGATAAGTGTGAGCTGATACAGTTTGGAAGAAGGAACAGGGTGAGGGAGGATTTAATGAGTGGCGGGACACTGGGAAGCTCCGAGGAACATACGGATCTGGGGTAATGATTCCCAGATCCCTGAAGGGAGCAGAGCAGGGGAATCAGGGGCTAAAGAAGGCAGATAAAAGAGTTGCTTTTATCAGTCAGAGAATAAGAGCAAAGAGTTCAGGTTGGAGTTGGACAGAGTGTTCGTGAGGCCACAGCTGGAGCACTGGGTGCAGCTCTGTTCACCTCACTATCGGGAAGGATGGGACTGCACTGGAGGGGGAGCTTCAACAGGACGTTCCCTGGGCTGGAGGCTCTGAGCGATAAGGACAGACCGGATAGGCTTCGATAGTTTTCACCACAGCAGAGAAGGCTCCATTTTCAAACCTTTCTCCTGTTTCTGTAGCGTTTCGGGCTCCCCTGTGTCCCTGTCTCTCCATCTCTGAGACACTTGGAACACTAAGGGGCAACTTAGAAATACAGAGACACACAGAAATACAGAGACACACAGAAACACAGAGACACACAGAAACAGAGACAAACAGATACAGAGACACACAGTTAAACAGAGACACACAGAAACACAGAGACACACAGTTAAACAGAGAGACACTTAGATACAGAGACACACAGAAACACAGAGACACACAGTTACAGAGACACACAGATACAGAGACACACAGTTACACAGATACAGAGACACACAGTTACACAGAGACACACAGAAACACAGAGACACACAGTTACAGAGACACACAGATAGAGAGATACACAGAAACACAGAGACACACAGAAGCAGAGACAAACAGAAACACAGAGACACACAGAAGCAGAGACACACAGATATACAGACACACAGAAACACTGAGACACACAGAAACAGAGACAAACAGAAACACAGAGACACACAGATAGAGATATACACAGGAACACAAAGACAGACAGATACAGAGACAGACAGATACAGAGACATGCAGAAGCACAGAGACACAGGTACAGAGACACACAGGAACACAGAGACACACAGATACAGAGACACACAGGTACAGAGACACACAGGAACACAGAGACACACAGATACAGAGACACAGAGAGACACACAGATACAGAGACACACAGAAACACAAAATGGCACACAGAGAGAGAGTCAGAAACACAGAGGAAGAGGGAGAGACACAGATACAGAGACACACAGAAACACAGAACGATAGAGAGACAGAGAGAGGCATTAACAGAGAGAAAGAGGGTTAGAGACACAGATACAGAGACAAACTGATACAGATACAGAGACACACAGATACAGAGATACACAGATACAGAGATATACAGATACAGAGACACACAGATACAGAGATACACAGATACAGAGATATACAGATACAGAGATACACAGATACAGAGACACACAGATACAGAGATATACAGATACAGAGACATACAGATACAGAGACACACAGATACAGAGATATACAGATACAGAGATACACAGATACAGAGATACACAGATACAGAGATATACAGATACAGAGATACACAGATACAGAGATATACAGATACAGAGATATACAGATACAGAGATACACAGATACAGAGACACACAGATACAGGGATATACAGATACAGAGATATACAGATACAGAGACACACAGATACAGAGATACACAGATACAGAGATATACAGATACAGAGATATACAGATACAGAGATACACAGATACAGAGACACACAGATACAGGGATATACAGATACAGAGATATACAGATACAGAGATACACAGATACAGAGATATACAGATACAGAGACACACAGATACAGAGATATACAGATACAGAGATATACAGATACAGAGACACACAGATACAGAGATATACAGATACAGAGATATACAGATACAGAGATACACAGATACAGAGATACACAGATACAGAGATATACAGATACAGAGATATACAGATACAGAGATATACAGATACAGAGATATACAGATACAGAGACACACAGATACAGGGATATACAGATACAGAGATATACAGATACAGAGATACACAGATACAGAGATATACAGATACAGAGATATACAGATACAGAGATACACAGGTACAGAGATATACAGATACAGAGAGAGAGAGAAACATAGATACAGAGAGAGAAACCCAGATATATAGAGAGAGAAACCCAGATATATAGAGAGAGAAAGGCAAACAGACAGACAGATACAGAGATAAAAAAGTATACAGAAAGAGAGAGAGACAGAGTCAGAGACAGAGAGAGAGACACACACATATATAGAGAGACAGACAGATACAGAGACAGCACACACAGATATAGAGAGAGAGAAACCAGATACAGAGAGAGAATGAGAGCGAGACATACAGAAAGAGACACACAGATACAGAGAAAGAGAGAGAGAGAGACAGAGAGCCTTGTATCAGTAATCTCTGCCCTAAACTTCTCTGAGTTATTACAATGTGGGACTTGTATGAGTAATTCCCTTGTCTATGAGAAACCTATTTACCCCGGAGTTAAATATATTCAGCGAGGGAGCCTCCACCACTTCAATGGGCAGAGAATTCTAGAGATCACCATCCTTTGAGTGAAGAAGTTCTCCCTCAAATCTGGTCTAAATTGCACCCCCAGCACCCACCCCCCACCACCTTATTTTGAGACTGTGCCTCTAGTTCTGGTTTCCCTTCTACGTGGGAAGAATCTCTCTCCCTCTCCCCTATCCAGCCCCTTCATTATCTTGTAAGTCTCTATAAGATCCCCCCTCAGCTTCTAAACTCCAATGAGTACAGGCCCAGTCTATTCAATCTCCCTTCATAAACTAACCCCCTCATCTCCGGGATCAGCCTGGTGAACCTTCTCTGTACTCCCTCCAAGGTCAATATATCCTTTCACAAATAAGGGGACTGAAACTGCAAACAGTACTCCAGTTGCGGCCTCACCTTGTACAATTGCAGCAAGAGACCTCATTGCTTTTATATTCTATCCCCCTCCCGATTCCGGCCTAGGGTTGCTGTCTGTGTGGAGTTTGCACATTCTCCCTGTGTCTGCGTGGGTTTGCAGTGTACAGGTTAGGAGGACTGGCCTTGCTAAATTGCCCCTTAGTGTCAGGGGGACTCGCTGGAGCAAATCCATGGGGTTATGGGGATAGGAGTATGTCGGTGTAGACTCGATGGGCTGAATGGTCTCCTCCTGCATTGTAGGGATTCTATGATTCTATTCCATGTAACAATAATAAATTAAATCAAATTAATCGGATGACGTTTAGACAGTCGCATGATTACAGATTGGATCTTATTGTAACATTACGGTCCCACCTGAGCTGAGCTCAGCAGCGTTCTGTCTGTATTGTGTGAATCCAGCCTGGAAAGATCCACTAATGTCGCTAATTCTGCCAAGACAGAAACAGAAAGAGTGTTTGTATTCCCCGTGATACGACCCCTTAATGATGAACCACACGGTGGGAGAGGGATAGAGAGAGAGAGGGAGAGAGAGAGATGGAGGGATGCAGAGTAACAGAGAGATAGGGAGAGGGAGCAATGCAGAGAGTGAGAGTTAGACACTGAGATTCACTCAGATGGATAGTGAGTGTCAGGGGAGTCCGAGACGCTACAGAAGCAGGGTAAAGATTTGAAAATGAAGGAGTGTTTCTCTCCTTTTTTTGAAAAAAACTATCCACACTCAGACCGGTTCCATTTCACACTCTCTGCTCAGGCCTGTGTTGGGGGGTGTTTAGTGTGGGATCAGTGTTTGCTTTTGTCAGTGAGATTCCCAACAAGGGGAACAGATGTTTAAACACGTAAACTTTACAAAACCAAACTAGACAGAGAGGGAATCAGCCTCATGCCTTCAATAAAACGATCTTCCCTCCAGAGATTGTGGATTCAGCTCAGAGCTGAAAATACGAGTCCTTCAGCATCAAAACACACAGACACAGAGAGAGAGAAAAACACAGAGAGACAGAGACAGAGAGAGACACAGAGACACACAGAGAGAAAAACACACAGAGACACAGAGAGAAAAACACAGAGAGACAGAGACAGAGAGAGACACAGAGACACACAGAGAGAAAAACACACAGAGACAGACACACACAGACACACACAGAGACACACAGAGAGACAGAGACACACACAGAGAGACAGAGACACAGAGAAACACGGAGAGACACAGACACACAGAGAGAAAAACACAGAGAGACAGAGACACAGAGAAACACAGACACACAGACAGAAAGACACACAGAGAGAAAACAACAGAGACACAGAGAAACACAGAGACACAGAGAGAAAAACACAGAGAGACAGAGACACAGAGAAACACAGAGACACAGAGAGAAAAACACAGAGAGACAGAGACACACAGAGAGAAAAATATACAGAGAGAGACACACACACAGAAACACAGAGATACACAGACACACAGAGAGACACAAAGAAAAGAGACACACAGAGAGATAGAGATCAAGAGAGATATGGACACAGAGAAATACAAGGACACAGAGAGGCAGAGAGATTGAGACAGAGAGACACAGATACACAGAGATAGAGAGTCACAGATACAGATACAGAGACAGAGAGAGACAGACACACAGATACGATACAGATCAGAGAACACACAGATACAGAGACAGACACACGATACAGATACAGATACAGAGAGAGAGAGACACAGATACAGATACAGAGAGAGAGAGACACAGATACAGATACAGACGAGAGAGACAGATACAGAGACAGAGACAGCACACAGATACAGAGACAGAGAGACACACAGATACAGAGACAGAGAGAGACAGACACACAGACACAGATACAGATACAGAGAGAGAGAGACACACAGAACAGAGACAGACACACAGATACAGATACAGAGAGAGAGAGACAGATACAGATACAGAGAGACAGACACACAGATACAGAGACAGATACAGAGAGAGAGAGACAGATACAGATACAGAGAGAGAGAGACAGATACAGAGACAGAGAGAGAGAGACAGATAAAGAGACAGAGATAGATACAGAGAGAGAGAGACACACAGATACAGATACAGAGAGAGAGAGACAGATACAGAGACAGAGAGAGAGAGACAGATACAGAGAGAGAGAGACAGATACAGAGACAGAGACAGGCACACAGATACAGAGACAGAGAGAGAGAGACAGATACAGAGACAGAGACAGATACAGAGACAGAGACAGGCACACAGATACAGAGACAGATACAGAGACAGAGACAGACACACAGATACAGAGACAGAGAGAGAGAGACAGATACAGAGAGAGAGAGACAGATACAGAGACAGAGACAGACACACAGATACAGAGACAGAGAGAGAGAGACAGATACAGAGACAGAGACAGACACACAGATACAGAGACAGAGAGACACACAGATACAGAGACAGAGGGAGACAGACACACAGATACAGAGACAGAGAGACACACAGATACAGAGACAGAGAGAGACAGACACACAGACACAGATACAGATACAGAGACAGAGAGACACACAGATACAGATACAGAGAGAGACAGACACACAGATACAGAAACAGAGACAGAGAGAGACAGACACACAGACACAGATACAGATACAGAGACAGAGAGAGACAGACACACAGACACAGATACAGATACAGAGACAGAGAGAGACAGACACACAGACACAGATACAGATACAGAGACAGAGAGACACACAGATACAGAAACAGAGAGAGACAGACACACAGACACAGATACAGATACAGAGAGAGAGAGACAGATACAGATACAGAGACAGAGAGAGACAGACACAGAGACAGAGACACAGATACAGAGACAGAGAGACACACAGATACAGAGACAGAGAGAGACAGACACACAGACACAGATACAGATACAGATACAGAGACAGAGAGACACACAGATACAGATACAGAGACAGAGAGAGACAGACACACAGACACAGATACAGATACAGAGACAGAGAGAGACAGACACATAGATCCAGTTGTTGCCTCCCTGTCTGGGTCACCTAAAACGTTGTGTCCAATAACAGGGAGATCCTCAGTCTGGGCACACAAAAACAAAGTGATATTTATCTGAATTCTATAAAAACAGTCTGCACCGGGGATACTGGAGAGTTTTTTCTCATTCTCTCAAGTATTACACAGTTCATTAACTCATTCCCTACTGCAGTGTGTGTCTGTGTGTGAGAGAGAGACAGTGTGTGTGAGAGAGAGAGTGTGTGTGTGGGAGAGTGTGTGTGAGGGAGAGAGTGCGTGTGAGAGAGAGAGTGTGTGTGAGAGAGAGAATGTGTGTACGTATGTGTGTGAGAGAGTGTGCATGAGAGTGAATGTGTGAGAGACAGTGTGTGTGTGTTTGTGTGTGTCTGAGAGAGAAGAGAGTGTTAGACTCCATTATTACAATTTGGACCTTACATCAGTAATCTCTTCCCAGAACCCCTCTCAGTTATTACAATCTGGGCCTTGTATCAGTAATCTCTGCCCTAAACCTCTCTCAGTTATTACAATCTGGGCCTTGTATCAGTAATCTCTGCTCTAAACCTCTCTCAGTTATTACAATCTGGGCCTTGTATCAGTAATCTCTGTCCTAACCTCTCTCAGTTATTACAATCTGGGCCTTGTATCAGTAATCTCTGCCCTAAACCTCTCTCAGTTATTACAATCTGGGCCTTGTATCAGTAATCTCTGCTCTAAACCTCTCTCAGTTATTACAATCTGGGCCTTGTATCAGTAATCTCTGTCCTAAACCTCTCTCAGTTATTACAATCTGGGCCTTGTATCAGTAATCTCTGCCCTAAACCTCTCTCAGTTATTACAATCTGGGCCTTGTATCAGTAATCTCTGCCCTAAACCTCTCTCAGTTATTACAATCTGGGTCTTGTATCACTTATCTCTGTCCTAAACCTCTCTCAGATATTACAATCTGGGCCTTGTATCAGTAATCTGAACACTGAGAAGTTATTTCCTCTGGTATCTCAGTCTGTGAATGATGATGGAGCTTCCACAGCCCTCTGGGATAGAGAATTCCAAAGATTTACCCTCACGGAAGCACACGGGATTGAGGGGGAGTTGGCGAGAGGGATTGGAAACGGGTCGGGTATTTGGACACAGAGGGTGGGGGGTAGAAAGCTGTTTGAGAGACTGGAGGCCTGTGTCCAGTGGTGGGGTCCCACACGGCTCAGTGCTGGGCTGTTTGTTATTGTTCTATTGAAATGTTCCAGATGGGAACGTGGGGGCAATGAGAAGCAAGGGGTCCAGATGATCCCAGGATTGGGCGGATGGTTAATAGGGAAGAAGGTGGGAGGTTACAGGAAGATATAACTGGGTTGGTCAGATAGGCAGAGTTTAATCGGGTGACGTTTAGACAGTCGCATGATTACAGATTCGATCTTATTGTAACATTACGGTCCCACCTGAGCTGAGCTCAGCAGCGTTCTGTCTGTATTGTGTGAATCCAGTCTGGAAAGATCCACTAATGTTACTAATTCTGCCAAGACAGAAACAGAAAGAGTGTTTCTCTTACAGAGACACAGACAGATACACAGATACAGACAAAGAGACAGAAAGACCCACAGATACAGAGAAATACAGAGACACAGAGAGATACACAGATACAGACAAAGAGACACAGATACAGAGAAATACAAAGACACAGACAGATACACAGATACAGACAAAGAGACAGAAAGACCCACAGATACAGAGAAATACAGAGACACAGAGAGGCAGAGAGATTGAGACAGAGAGACGCAGATACACAGAGATAGAGAGTCACAGATACAGAGAAATACAGAGACACAGAAAGATACACAGGTACAGACAAAGAGACACAGATACAGAGAAATACAGAGACAGAGCCACACAGATATGTAGAGATATATATAGAGAGACACACACAAAATCATACTAACAGAGATATAGAGAAAGAGAGATGGAGTTAGACAAAGTCAGAATTTATTAATTTTGCATTCAATGTTTATTAAAAATCCAGAGAATATTTTATAGGAGAATTGATTTTAAAGTTAACACTGTGAATATGATCTTTGAGCTTCACACTGGGATCAGAATCCATTCGATCTGAGCTGCCCAGGATCTGTACAACTGTAACAGAGACCAGAAAGAGAAAACACACAGCTCAACATCACGGGGAATGAACAATTGTGAATAAGGAACAAGAAAAGTTATTTATATTTACATGAACTTTAAACTACAAGAAAAATATTAACTACAATTAATAGACTCCCTGTTATTCCAATCTGGGCCTTGTATCAGTAATCTCTGCTCTAAACCTTCAGTGATTACAATCTGGGCCTTGTATCAGTAATCTCTGCCCTAAACCTCTCTCAGTTATTACAATCTGGGCCTTGTATCAGTAATCTCTGCCCTAAACCTCTCTCAGTTATTACAATCTGGGCCTGAGACACACAGATACAGACAAAGAGACACAGATACAGAGAAATACAGAGACAGAGCCTCACAGATACAGACAAAGAGACACAGATACAGAGAAATAGAGACACAGAGAGACACACAGATACAGACAAAGAGACAGAAAGAGACACAGAGCCACACAGATATGTAGAGATATATATAGAGAGACGCACACAAAATCATACTAACAGAGATATAGAGAAAGAGAGATGGAGTTAGACAAAGTCAGAATTTATTAATTTTGCATTCAATGTTTATTAAAAATCCAGAGAATATTTTATAGGAGAATTGATTTTAAAGTTAACACTGTGAATATGATCTTTGAGCTTCACACTGGGATCAGAATCCAGTCGATCTGAGCTGCCCAGGATCTGTACAACTGTAACAGAGAGCAGAAAGCGAAAACACACAGCTCAACATCACGGGGAATGAACAATTGTGAATAAGGAACAAGAAAAGTTATTTATATTTACATGAACTTTAAACTACAAGAAAAATATTAACTACAATTAATAGACTCCCTGTTATTCCAATCTGGGCCTTGTATCAGTAATCTCTGTCCTAAACCTCTCTCAGTGATTACAATCTGGGCCTTGTATCAGTAATCTCTGCCCTAAACCTCTCTCAGTGATTACAATCTGGGGCTTGTATCAGTAATCTCTGCCCTAAACCTCTCTCAGTTATTACAATCTGGGCCTTGTATCAGTAATCTCTGCCCGAAACCTCTCTCAGTTACTGAGAGAGTGCGTGTGAGAGAGGGAGTGCGTGTGAGAGAGGGAGTGCGTGTGAGAGAGGGAGTGCGTGTGAGAGAGAGAGTGTGCTAGAGAGAGAGCGCGTTTGACAGAGACAGTGCGTGTGAGAGAGTGAGTGCGTGTGAGAGAGAGTGCGTCTGAGAGAGAGAGTGTGTGTGAGAGAGAGAGTGCGTGTGAGGGAGAGAGTGCGTGTGAGGGAGAGAGTGCGTGTGAGGGAGATAGTGTGTGTGAGGGAGAGAGTGCGTGTGAGGGAGAGAGTGCGTGTGAGAGAGAGAGTGCGTGTGAGAGAGAGTGTGTGTGTGAGAGAGAGTGCATATGAGGGAGAGAGTGCGTGTGAGAGAGAGAGTATGTGTGAGAGCGTGCATTTGAGAGACAGTGCGTTTGAGAGAGCGAGTGCGTGTGAGAGTGCGTCAGAGAGAGAGTGTGTGTGAGAGAGAGAGTGCGTGTGAGAGACAGAGTGCATTTGAGAGAGAGAGTGCGTGTGAGAGAGAGAGTGTGTGCGAGGGAGAGAGTGTGTGTGAGGGAGAGAGTGCGTGTGAGAGAGAGTGCGTGTGAGAGAGACAGTGCGTATGATAGAGACAGTGTGTGTGAGAGAGAGAATGTGTGTATGTATGTGTGTGACACAGTGTGCATGAGAGTGAATGTGTGAGAGACAGTGTGTGTGTGTTTGCGTGTGTCTGAGAGAGAAGAGAGTGTAACACTCCATTATTACAATTTGGATCTTACATCAGTAACCTCTGCACCCAAAACCTCTCTCAGTTATTACAATCTGGGCCTTGTATCAGTAATCTCTGTCCTAAACCTCTCTCAGTTATTACAATCTGGGCCTTGTATCAGTAATCTCTGCTCTAAACCTCTCTCAGTTATTACAATCTGGGCCTTGTATCAGTAATCTCTTTCCTAAACCTCTCTCAGTTATTACAATCTGGGCCTTGTATCAGTAATCTCTGCCCCAAAACCTCTCTCAGTTATTACAATCTGGGCCTTGTATCAGTAATCTCTGCTCTAAACCTCTCTCAGTTATTACAATCTGGGCCTTGTATCAGTAATCTCTGCCCTAAACCTCTCTCAGTCATTACAATCTGGGCCTTGTATCAGTAATCTCTGCCCTAAACCTCTCTCAGTTATTACAATCTGGGCCTTGTATCAGTAATCTCTGCCCTAAACCTCTCTCAGTCATTATAATCTGGGCCTTGTATCAGTAATCTCTGCCCTAATCCTCTCTCAGGTAGATAGGCAGAGCAGGGGCAGAGGGTATTTAACCCTGATAAGTGTGAGCTGATACAGTTTGGGAGAAGGATCAGGGTGAGGGAGGATTTAATGAGTGGTGGGACACTGGGAAACTCCGAGGAACATACGGATCTGGGGTAATGATTCCCAGATCCCTGAAGGGAGCAGAGCAGGGGAATCAGGGGCTAAAGAAGGCAGATAAAAGAGTTGCTTTTATCAGTCAGAGAATAAGAGCAAAGAGTTCAGGTTGGGGTTGGACAGAGTGTTCGTGAGGCCACAGCTGGAGCACTGGGTGCAGCTCTGTTCACCTCACTATCGGGAAGGATGGGACTGCACTGGAGGGGGAGCTTCAACAGGACGTTCCCTGGGCTGGAGGCTCTGAGCGATAAGGACAGACCGGATAGGCTTCGATAATTTTCAGAGAAGGCCGAGGGGTGACAGGATCGAGGTGGAGAAGGTTATGAGGGGGGGATGGACAGACAGAGTGAAGAGGAGGCAGTTGTTCCGCTCGGTTGAGGGGTCAGTCACGAGGGGACAGGGTTTTAGTCGGACAAAGAGCGGGTGAGACAGAGGGGAGTTGTGAAAAACATTCACTCCGAGGGAAGTGAGGATCAGGAACGCACTGTCTGGGAAAGGGAGGGGAGGCCGAAAACCTTTCAAAAACATTTGGATGAGCATCAAAACATCTCAACGTTCAAAGAGATGGTGCAAGAGATGGAAAATTGAGTCAGCACAACTTTAGTGGGAGTTACTGGTGGTACAGGCTCGATGGGCCGAAGGGCCTCTTCTTCACCGTGAGACTCTGAGGGAAGGAATTTCCTCCTCATTTCACTCTTAAATATCCCTAACCCCACCTTACTCTGAGGCAGTGCTGGGCTCACTGTCTGTGTGAAGCTTGCACATTCTCCCCGTGTCGGCGTGGGTTTCTTCCGGGTGCTCTGGTTTCCTCCCACGGTGCGAAAGACGTGCTGGTTAGGGTGTATCAGCCGTGCTAAATTCACCCTCAGTGTAACCCAGACAGGTGCCAGAGCTTGGTGACTACAGGCTTTTCACAGTAACCTCATCGCAGTGTTAATATAACTCTACTTGTGACACTAATGAATACATTTTGAAAGCTGATACTAGATTCCCCCATGTTGGCCTTGTTCTGTGAGAGTTCATGTGGATGTTTAAAGATTAGTCAATCATTCTTTAAAGACAGATTAAAGAAATTCTGGTTTCTTCCCACAGTCCAAAGAAGTGTGGGTTCGGGGTTGATTGGCCATTCAAATTGCCCCTTAGTGTCAGGGGAATGAGCAGGGTCAATATGTGATATTGCAGTGGTAGGGCCTGGGGGGGATTGTGGTAAGTACAGGCTGGATAGGCTGAATGGCCTCCTTCTGCACTGTAGGGAATTCTATGACTGGAATATCTACATCCATTCAGGAAGTTGAGAGGGCACTTTTGAGAGAGCAGGATGTGGGATCCCAGTTTTTATTAATGGAGGAATTGAGTACAAGAGGAAGGAGCTCATATTGAGCTCGTAAAATCGAACCTAGAACAGTACAGCACAGTACAGGCCCTTCGGCCCTCAATGTTGTGCCGAGCTTTGTCCAAACCCAAGATCGAGCTATCCCACTCCCTATCATTCCGGTGTGCTCCATCAGCCTATCCAATAACCGCTTGAAAGTTCCTGAAGTGTCCGACTCCACTATCACAGCAGGCAGTGCATTCCACATCCCAACCACTCTCTTGAGTGAAGAGTCTACCTCGCACATCCCTCCGATATCTCCCACCATGAACCTTATAGTTATGTCCCCTAGTAACAGCTACATCCGAGGAAATAGTCTCCGAACATCCACTCTATCCCCCTCATCATCTTATAACTCTCTATTAAATTGCCTCTCATCCTCCTCTGCTCCAAAGAGAAAAGCCCCAGCTCCCTCAACCTTTCCTCATAAGACCCTACCCTCCAAACCAGGCAGCATCCTGGGAAATCTCCTCTGCACTCTCTCCAATCCTTCCACATCCTTCTTAGTGAGGTGACCAGAACTGAACACTATATTCCAAATGTGGTCGCTGACAGTGGCTCAGAGTGACAGTCGCCCTCAGAGGGTGTTGTACAGTTGCAGTATAATCCCACGGTTCTAAAAATTAAAACCCCCTGTTAATAACATTATCGTGCTAACAAACTATGAGCTTCTTCGCAGCTCTATCTACTTGAGTGGCAACCTTCAGAGATCTGTGGACATGAACCCCAAAATCTTTCTGTTCCTCCCCATTCCACAAAACCCTGCTGTTGACCCTGTAATCCGCATTCAAGTTTTTCCTTCCAAAATGAATCACCTCGCACTTATCAGGGTAGACACTCATTAGGCCTCATCTGGAGCCTGTGATCAGTTCTGATGGGATGTGAAGATATTGGGAAGAGTAGAGAGCAGGTTGACAAGAATGATTCCAGGGATTAAGATCCGTAGCTACGAGGGTAAATCGGAAAGCTTGGGACTGTTTTCCTTGGAGAAAAGAAGGCCGAGGTGAGACTTGAGAGAGAGATTGAAGATCCTGAGGATTTTGGACAGGTTAAAGAGTGAGAAGCTCTTCCCTCTCAAGAGCTGGTGATGAACTAGAGGGCCCAGATTGGAAATGATGGGGAAATGGATCAGAAGTGAAATGTGGAAAACCACTTCACCAAGAGGGGGTTTGGAATCTGGAACAATCTTCCTGAAAGCCTGTTCCAATATTCAATAAGATCCTGGCTGATGTGTGATCGAACTCTCTGTCTCTTTACCCCTTCGGACTAAGGGAAATCTATCAAACCCCAGATTTCAAATAATTACAAGTGACTGAGCATCAATCGCCATTTGCAGAAGATTGTTTCAAACTAACTCCACACCACATCTGGCAATGTTTTCATTCCTACAATTCTCAAATTCTACACTGAGGCTAACACCCAAATATTCCCAAATCCTGGAATTCCCCAACCAGCAGAAAAACTTGTTCTTTATCAGCCTCTCCCTTTCCCTCATTATTTTCAATCTTTGATTCAATCAGCCCCCAACTTCAATTCCAGTGGTTAAGAATAATGTTTAATCTGCACCGTTCATCAAATGTCCCCAACACAAATACTGTCATGGGCTAAATCCAGAGTAACATTCCCTCTGCTCTGTCCAAGGAATGTTTCAGCACAGAGTTTTATTTTGAAGTTTGGGGAAAAAACAGGAATCAAGTAGTTCAGCATCCCAGTGTGGCCTCGGGTTTATTTCAATCAGCCCTTCACATTAAAACATGAAGTTGAAGTTTCGAATCCTGTCTGTGGCAGTGTTTGTGGATTCAGTTGTTCTCTTGCTTTTTCACTTGTCTGAAGAATTTGAATTGTAGATATTGTTTAATCATTCCTTTCTCTCAGCACATGGAACTTGGGAATCTGTAAGGCAGACAGTCTCATCTCATTAACATCAAACTTTATTCATCCATCCATTTCCGATATCTGAATAGATCCCACACATTTCCAGAATGCAGGAAGCTCACAATGGAAATTGCTTCCAATGACTCCCCAATACAATTCTTCACACTTGACTGGAAATGACATTCCACTGACATTCCCCAAAGCAGCCACAGAAAAGTGACCGGTTATTTTAAACATTGAACCTGAACTCATTGAGTTTCTGATTCCCTCACATTGTACAGAAATGTTGATGCTGTTTCGATGAGAGGGATCAGATTAACTCTGTATCATGAAGGCAGCCTCCGGACCGAGATTGACCACATTTACAACAATCCCACAATATCAGAGACATTGTTGTGTGGATTGTGTGAATCCAGCTGTGAAATATCTGGACATTTGGAGCTTCCACTGTTTCTGTCTTTTCATCATTTATTAAAGTACATCGTTCTGTCCCTTTTAAATCTAAGTTGTGTCAGTTTACATTTCCCTGCACTGAAACATCCCCACCAGTTTTGTCCATTTACAAAATATGAAAATCTCTTTGCAATTTGATGTTTCCAGCTACGCTGCTTACAATGCTGTCTCATTTTCTGTATCTATGGCAAACTGCGATGTGAAGCATTCAGTCACACTAAATGGTCAATAAATACGTTAAAACTGTGTGTGTCTTTCTGAATGTGTGTGTGTGTGTATCAATGTATTTTAAATCTCAAATATGTGCAGTTTTAGGACAGTTGACCCATCGAGGGAGACCTACACAACAGATCAGGGCAAACTCACACACACACACACATGGACAGAGACACACATGCACAGAGACACACACAGAGACACACAGAGAGTCACACACACAAGTACATTCAACACACACACACACAGAGTTAGAGACAAACACACTGAGATACACAGAGAGAGACACACACACAGACACAGAGAGAGACACTTGTGCACCCTAAGAGAGAGAGAGAGAGACACACACACACACACAGAGTTAGAGACACACACACTGAGATACACAGAGAGAGACACACACACAGACAGAGAGAGACACTTGTGCACCCTAAGAGAGAGAGACACACACACACACACACACACACACACACAGTTAGAGACACACACACTGAGATACACAGAGAGAGACACACACACAGACACAGAGAGAGACACTTGTGCACCCTAAGAGAGAGAGACACACACACACACACACAAGTTAGAGACACACACACTGAGATACACAGAGAGAGACACACACACAGACACAGAGAGAGACACTTGTGCACCCTAAGAGAGAGAGACACACACACACACACACATGCACATGCTCACAGACCCACACCGACACAGAGAGACACACATTGAAATACACAGACAGACACACACACACTCACAGAAAAACATATACACATTTAGAAACTCTCCCCCCCACACACACAGAAACACAACCACACTGACACACTCCCACACATTCATTCCTATTTGTGTTTTACTCCTCACTGCCCCAACTATAAAGCACTGGGATCTGAGCTTGAAATGCTGGAACTGATCAGGGAGGAATGAGTGGGGCCTAATAGACATGGAGAGGTTCACTTGTGTATGAATCATAGAATGGGGACAGCACAGGAGGCCATTCAGCCCGTCAAGCCAGGACGGACACCCTGCAAGAGCAGTTTCACTATTCCCACTCCCCCCCACCCTCTCGCCGGAACCCTGTCAATATTTTCCCTTCAGCTTCCCATTCAATCTCCTCTGGATGGAATCTTCTTCCCCCTCTGGCTCAGACACAACGTTCCAGATCCCAGCAGTCACTGCGTTAAAAACATTTCCCCGTCACACAATCACAGATTCACACAGTGCAGAAGAGACCCTTCGGCCCATCGAGTGTGTCCCGACCCGTGTGACCCACCTAACATCCCGCCCGAAGCCCATTTCCCAGCACTGGGCCCATAGCCCTGAATGTGATGATGGGCCAAGTGCTCATCCAGGGACTTTTTAAAGGATCTGAGACAACTTGCCTCTACCCAACCCCCTCCCCCCTCCCAGGCAGCTCATTCCAGACCCTCACCACCCTCTGGGTAAAACAGTTCTTCCTCACATCCCCCCCTAAACCTCCCGTCCCTCACCTTGAACCTGTGTCCCCCTCGTCACTCACCCTTCAACTCAGGGGAGTAACTGCTCCCCATCCACACCGTTCATGTCTCTCTCAGTTATTACAATCTGGGCCTTGTGTCAGTAATCTCTGCCCTAAATCTACTTTCAGTTATTACAATCTGGGCCTTGTATCAGTAATCTCTTCCCAAACCTCTCTCAGTTATTACAATCTGGGCCTTGTATCAGTAATCTCTTCCCAAAACCTCTCTCAGTTATTACAATCTGGGCCTTGTATCAGTAATCTCTGCCCTAAACCTCTCTCAGTTATTACAATCTGGGCCTTGTATCAGTAATCTCTGTCCTAAACCTCTCTCAGTTATTACAATCTGGGCCTTGTATCAGTAATCTCTGCCCTAAATCTCTCTCAGTTATTACAATCTGGGCCTTGTATCAGTAATCTCTTCCCAGAACCCCTCTCAGTTATGACAATCTGGGCCTTGTATCAGTAATCTCTTCCCAGAACCCCTCTCAGTTATTACAATCTGGGCCTTGTATCAGTAATCTCTGCCCTAAACCTCTCTCAGTTATTACAATCTGGGCCTTGTATCAGTAATCTCTGTCCTAAACCTCTCTCAGTTATTAGAATCTGGGCCTTGTATCAGTAAACTCTGCTCTAAACTCCCCTCAGTTATTACAATCTAGGCTTGTATCAGTAATCACTGCTCTAAACTCCCATCAGTTATTACCATCTAGGCTTGTATCAGTAATCACTGCACTAAACTTCTCTCAGATATTGTAATCTGTGCCTTGTATCAGTAAATTCTGCCATCATCAAAAAAAAGACAGAGTGTGTGAGAGAGAGTGAGAGAGAGAGAGTGTGTGAAAGAGAGAGAATGTGTCAGAGAGAGTGTGTGAAAGAGAGAGAGAGAGAGAGTGAGAGAGAGTGTCAGAGAGTGTGTGTGAGAGAAAGAGAGAATGTGTGTGTGTGTGTCTGTGTGCTTGTGTGTAAAAGATAGAGTGTGTGTTTGTGTCTATGTGAGAGAGGGTGAGAGAGAGACAGGGTATGAGAGAGTGGGTGTGAGAGAGACAGAGTGTGTGAGGGGGAGTGTGTGTGAGAGGGAGTGTGTGTGAATGAGAGTGTGTCTGAGAGAAAGTGTGACTGAGAGCGTGTGACTGAGAGAGAGTGTCTGAGAGAGTATGTGTGTCAGAGAGACAGTGTGTGTGTGAGAGAGTGTGTGAGAGAGACTGTGTGCAAGAGAGACTGTGCGAGAGAGTGTGTGAGAGAGACAGTTTGTGAGAGAGTGTGTGTGAGAGAGACAGTTTGAGAGAGATAGAGTGTGTGACAGAGAGAGTGTGTGTGAGATAGTTTGAGAAAGAGAATGTGACAGAGAGAGTGTGTGTGACAGAGTGTGTGTGAGAGAGTGTGTGAGAGAGAGAGTGTGTGTGAGAGAGTGTGTGTGAGAGAGAGAGTGTGTGTGAGAGAGTGTGTGTGAGAGAGAGAGTGTGTGGTGAGGGAGAGTGTGTGAGGAGAGAGTGGTGTGGTGAGAGAGTGTGTGTGAGAGAGAGAGTGTGTGTGAGGGAGAGAGTGTGTGTGAGAGAGAGAGTGTGTGTGAGGGAGAGTGTGTGAGAGAGAGAGTGTGTGTGAGAGAGAGTGTGTGTGAGGGAGAGAGTGTGTGTGAGGGAGAGAGTGTGTGTGAGGGAGAGAGAGTGTGTGAGAGAGAGAGTGTGTGTGAGAGAGAGAGTGTGTGTGAGGGAGAGAGTGTGTGTGAGGGAGAGGGTGTGTGTGAGGGAGAGAGTGTGTGTGAGAGAGAGTGTGTGTGAGAGAGAGTGTGTGTGAGGGAGAGAGTGTGTGTGAGGGAGAGAGTTCGTGTGAGGGAGAGAGTGTGTTGTGTGAGGGAGGAGTGTGTGTGAGGGAGAGAGTGTGTGTGAAGAGTGTGTGTAGGGAGGAGTGTGTGAGGGAGAGGAGTGTGTGTGAGAGAGAGAGTGTGTGGGTGTGTGGAGGGAGAGAGTGTGTGTGAGGGAGAGAGTGTGTGTGAGGGAGAGAGTGTGTGTGAGAGAGAGTGTGTGTGAGGGAGAGAGTGTGTGAGGGAGAGAGTGTGTGTGAGAGAGAGAGTGTGTAGAGAGAGAGTGTGTGTGAGGGAGAGAGAGTGTGTGTGAGGGAGAGAGTGTGTGTGAGAGAGAGAGAGTGTGTGTGAGGGAGAGAGTGTGTGTGAGAGAGAGTGTGTGTGAGGGAGAGAGAGTGTGTGAGAGAGAGAAGTGTGTGTGAGGGAGAGAGTGTGTGTGAGAGAGAGTGTGTGTGAGGGAGAGAGAGTGTGTGAGAGAGAGAGAGTGTGTGTGAGGGAGAGAGTGTGTGTGAGAGAGAGATTGTGTGAGAGAGAGAGAGGTGTGTGAGGAGAGAGAGTGTGTGTGAGGGAAGAGTGTGTGGAGGGAGAGAGTGTGTGTGAGGGAGAGAGTTGTGTGAGGGAGAGAGTGTGTGTGAGGGAGAGAGTGTGTGTGGAGGGAGAGAGGTGTGTGAGGGAGAGAGAGTTGTGTGAGAGAGAGAGAGTGTGTGTGAGGGAGAGAGTGTGTGTGAGGGAGAGAGAGTGTGTGAGGGAGAGAGTGTGTTGAGGGAGAGAGTGTGGTGAGGGAGAGAGTGTGTGTGAGGGAGAGAGTGTGTGAGAGAGAGAGTGTGTGAGAGAGAGAGTGTGTGAGGGAGAGAGTGTGTGTGAGGGAGAGAGAGTGTGTGAGGGAGAGAGTGCGTGTGAGGGAGAGAGTGTGCGTAAGAGAGAGAGAGTGTGTGAGGGAGAGAGTGTGTGTGAGGGAGAGAGAGTGTGTGAGGGAGAGAGTGCGTGTGAGGGAGAGAGTGTGTGTGAGGGAGAGAGTGTGCTCTCTCTCTCTCTCTTTCAGAGCACCGCTCCTTCATCAGGTGAGTGGGATTTCAGTTCACAAACAGGCATATAAATGCAAATATAAAAACATATAAAAGTATTTAAAAACAGGGCATATAAAGTGTAGCCCACAGTTAGGATGGAGTATACAGCTGTGGTCACCACTGGTGAGGGTCCAGAGAGAATTATCCCCGTGTCTGTGTGGATTTACTCCGGGTGCTCTGGTTTCCTGCCAGAGTCCAAAGATGTGCAGTTTAGGTTAACTCGCTGTGATAAATTGTCCCTTAGTGTCAGGGGGATTAACAGGGTAAATGTGTCGGGTTATAGGAATAGGGTCTGGGTGGGATTGTTGTCAGTGCAGGTGTAATGGGCTGAATGGCCTCCTTCAGCACTGTAGGGATTGTAAATTTACAGAGGAGGTTAAGGATTGTGGCACAGATTTGAAAAGCAGGGAAGTGATGTTGGAGTTATCCAGAACTTTGGTGAGGCCACAGCTAGAATACTGTGTGCAGTTCTGGTTGCCACATTATCGGGAGGATGTGATTGTACTGGAGGGGGTACAGAGGAGATTCACCAGGATGCTGCCTGGGATGGAGCGTTCCAGATAGGAAGAGAGGTTGGATAGACTCGGGTTATTTCTGTTGGAGCAGGGAAGAGTGAGGGGTGACCTGATCGAGGTGTACACAATTATTCAAAACAGCAAAACAGAAAACAGGCAAAAACCCACCAAAATATCCAGAAAATGTCAAAACAACAGCTGAGCAGACCCAACAAACATATTTTTAAACAGTTACAAGGAATAACATTAAAACTGGACACTGGACATATCGTTAACATTGTCACAGCAGTTATTGTTTCAAATCACCATGGAAAAACAAATTAAATTAAGGCAGAAATTATCTCTACAACTGGACTTTGCAAATTTCAGTGGCAACTGCTATCTAATATATTATTTAAAACGGTAAAAGAGAAAACATGCAGAAATCCATCAAAATATCCATTAACATGGACACAGAAAATATAATTAATGATCACAACTTACGACATCAATAGGACAAATAAAAATTACATTTTCATTTAAAATAAACACAGCAAATATTATCTAAAATTACCATAGAACACATTGCTTTAAATGTCCATAGTAACTCTCACAGATAATCTGAATTCAAACACAGCAAATTGCAAGTAAAACACCCCACAAAATATTCAATTAGAATGACTTATTAAATAACCACACACATACACACACACAGATACACACACAGAGACACACACAGACCCCTTAATGATGAACCACACAGTGGGAGAGGGATAGAGAGAGAGAGGGAGAGAGAGAGATGGAGGGATGCAGAGTAACAGAGAGATAGGGAGAGGGAGCAATGCAGAGAGTGAGAGTTAGACACTGAGATTCACTCAGATGGATAGTGAGTGTCAGGGGAGTTCGAGACGCTACAGAAGCAGGGTAAAGATTTGAAAATGAAGGAGTGTTTCTCTCCTTTTTTTGAAAAAAACTATCCACACTCAGACCGGTTCCATTTCACACTCTCTGCTCAGGCCTGTGTTGGGGGGTGTTTAGTGTGGGATCAGTGTTTGCTTTTGTCAGTGAGATTCCCAACAAGGGGAACAGATGTTTAAACACGTAAACTTTACAAAACCAAACTAGACAGAGAGGGAATCAGCCTCATGCCTTCAATGAAACGATCTTCCCTCCAGAGATTGTGGATTCAGCTCAGAGCTGAAAATACGAGGCCTTCAGCATCAAAACACACAGACACAGAGAGAGAGAGAAAAACACAGAGAGACGAGACACAGAGACACACACAGAGAGAAAAACACAGAGAGACAGAGACACAGAGAAACACAGAGACACAGAGAGAGAAACACACAGAGAGACAGAGACACAGAGAAACACAGAGACACACAGACACACAGAGAGAAAAACACAGAGACAGAGACACAGAGAAACACAGACACAGAGAGAAAAACACAGAGACACAGACACACAGACACACAGACAGAAACACACAGAGACACAGAGACACAGAGACAAAGAGCAACACAGAGACACACAGAGACACAGAGAGAAAAACACAGAGAGACAGAGACACAGAGAAACACAGAGACACACAGACACACAGAGAGAAACACAGAGAGACAGAGACACAGACACACAGAGAGAAAAACACAGAGAGACAGAGACACAGAGAGACAGAGACACACAGAGAGAGAAAAACACAGAGACACAGAGACACACAGAGAGAAAAACACAGAGAGACAGAGACACAGAGAAACACAGAGACACAGAGAGAGAAAAACACAGAGAGACAGAGACACACAGAGAGAAAAACACAGAGAGACAGAGACACAGAGGCACACAGAGACACACAGACCCACAGAGAAAAGAGACACACAGAGAGGTAGAGATCAAGAGAGATATGGACACAGAGAAATACAAGGACACAGAGAGGCAGAGAGATTGAGACAGAGAGACGCAGATACACAGAGATAGAGAGTGACAGATACAGAGAAATACAGAGACACAGAGAGATACACAGGAACAGACAAAGAGACACAGATACTGAGAAATACAGAGACAGAGCCACACAGATATGTAGAGATATATATAGAGAGACACACACAAAATCATACTAACAGAGATATAGAGAAAGAGAGATGGAGTTACACAAAGTCAGAATTTATTAATTTTGCATTCAATGTTTATTAAAAATCCAGAGAATATTTTATAGGAGAATTGATTTTAAAGTTAACACTGTGAATATGATCTTTGAGCTTCACACTGGGATCAGAATCCATTTGATCTGAGCTGCCCAGGATCCGTACAACTGTAACAGAGAGCCCACCCCCCTCTTCCCCTCAATCTCTCTCCCCCACCCCCCTCTTCCCCTCAATCTCTCTCCCGCATTCCCTTCTTCCCCTCAATCTCTCTCCCCCACCCCCCTCTTCCCCTCAATCTCTCTCCCGCACCCCCCTCTTCCCCTCAATCTCTCTCCCCCACAAGGGGCGGCCTTGTGCCCTGTAGGGATGATATTGTGTGAGTTGATTGTAATTTCTAATCCTGAGTGTGAGCAGCCCATAGAAACCCAGCAGTGAATCCCAGGAGAAAATACAGGCACAATCTTACAGGGTTCATTGAAATGAGAGGGGGAATTATTTTATTATCCGATGAGTAGAAAGGAATAGGGTAACAGATATGTGTGGTGTGAATTTACCCTGTGAAAGTGAACACAGGCAGCTTCTTGTCCAGCTCTGTTGCTGCTTTGAATGGTTTCTCAACACTCGCTGCTTTATTTCTCACAAAGAGCAGCGCCTGCAGTAGGTGTGAGCCGCCAGCAGATTGTGGCATTGAGTGACTTTAATGCCCAGATAGTGAGAGAGGTTTGGAGGAGAGGCTGGTGGAGCCTCTCTGCCTGGTTCTAGGATTAAAATCTCCATCATCTCTGACCTTCCAGTCTGTCTATCAAATTCTCCATTCTCTCATCTCTTGAGCAGCACATGTGGGGAAAAGGCAGTGTCCTGGGTGAACTCTTGCTGTGTTCAGTTCACAGCAGAAGCCTGCTGCACTCACTGACTTTTCCCCCTTCAACATTTCCCCCAATTTCATTCTTGGTAAAAAAGTGATAACCTCCCAGTCATTGTGTTGAGAAGGCTCCACCTTCACACGGTGTGCCTGCACTCAATCCTGCGCTGTGGTAATCCCACTGGGTCAAAATGTGATGAATGTAGAACAAATCCAGCAGCTGGAAACAGTCTCAGGTCGCTGTGGGACATCAGCACCGAAATTCTGTTCTACTTGTATGTGTAACCTCTTAGCCCAGCATGTCTGAAAAGTAACCATCAGCACGAAGCCAGCATTAATTTAACTGTTAGCCCCAAGTGATAAATCTGGGATCAGGGAAGAGTGCAGGAGAAGGTCCAGGAGGGAATTCCCTGGAAAAATGAGCTGCTAGGAGTAAAGAAATTCATTTCAGTTCAACAGCAAGTGACAGGCAGAGATCTGTGAGAGTGAAATGATCAGATCAATGGTCTGCAATCTGGTCAACTTTAATGGTCATGACTCAAAAAAATACTTGTGTGTGTGTGTGGATAGAGCTCCCAGAGGGTTGGAAATCCTGCATCTGTCTCTCTCTCTGCAGAGCTGCTGGTTAAAGACACATTTTGCAGCATTTCTCTAACAGAAACTTCACTCCCATCCTCTCCCCCCTCCCCTCCCCCAGCCAGTGCCTCTCATCTTCATAAAAAGTCCAAATGTTTTTTATGCAGTTCTGATCTCTGGTGAATCATTAACCACAGCACACACACACACACACACACATTCAGACATAGACAACAACAGACAGATTGCATTGGAAATCAGAAGTGGAATTTGTCAATGCAGAACTTTGCAAGAAATTGTTTCTATTCAGGCAACTGAAGGGAAAGGGAACTTTGCACCACGCTCTCTCAAAAGGTGGTGGAAACAAATTCGTTTTAAGAAAAACATCAAAATATGAGAAGCATCAACGTATATCCAATGAAATTGCAATTGGGGAGCTGGGTAGGAAGTGGGTGGAGGGTGTTTTGGATACACTTGGATTGTGTTTTTCATGAAAATTTAGCAATGCTGTTCTCCAATGGCCCCTTGTTCTGCTGAAAAGGATTTTAAAGGATTTAATCAAAACACTTTGTCCCTGTGAAGCAGCCCTATTTCCTCGAGTTTTGCTTTGATTATTCATCAAAGGTTTTCTCTGGAGAAATATCTAGTCAGAGATTGCACTATTCGCGGTCAGTTACTGGACTGCCGATGGTGGGGGATGAGAGTTCTGGCCAGACCGCTGTCGTGCTGTATGATCATTAACGAGACAATGCTTTCTGAAGGGATATCACTGCGGACTGCGTGCAAAGTAGTGTGACAAACTGGACCAAAGATGGCGAGAACACTGCTCTTCATGCTTGTTGTCGTGTCACTGGCCCAGAGCAACGTCCTGAAAAAGAGGAACGATTGGGCTAAAGTTTCAGGTGAGTACTGAAGCAAACTCTCCATAGCATAGGTGGGTTAGGCAATTTCGACATGTGAGTACAATCACCTACTTCTGAAACTGTCTGCTATTATAAGCTGTACAGCATCACTCGATAAAATTACTGTCTTATCTCATGAACCCCTACAATCCAAGCCTAGCCCTCGGCTTCCTGTATACATGACAATCCCAATGCACACCCTGCTCCGTAAAGATACGTCTTCCAAGTAGCTGCTGAAATATCTTTACCTTCCCGTTCACGCGTGGACTCCCTTGTCCACGAAGCTACCTTTGGTTTGTGCCCATTTAATAATTTAGCATTCAAAATCTCACCCTTGCTTTCAAATTAACCACGGCCTCACCAATTCACTATCTCTGCAATTATATTCAGTTCACCAACATCTTTCAACTACTCTGATTCAGGCCATTAAGCCCAGCTCGTACTGACCAAACCATCATTTGCCGTGGCGTTAAAATCCCACTGAAATAGACTAATTCCCCTAAAACCTCTTTGCCTTGTCCCCGTTTTATTTGTTACGAAATTATGTGGCTCCTGGCCACCCAGCCCTGATATTTGCCTAAGTCAGGAAACGCTCATCAAAAAAAATCACCTTGGTGCATTAACATAGAACATAGAACAATCCAGCACAAACAGGCCCTTCGGCCCACGAGTTGCGCCGATCACATCTACCAATCCACAGACCTATCTATAACCCCCTATCCTACTTTTCCATATACTCATCCAGAAGTCTCTTAAAAGACCCCAGTGAGTTTGCCTCAACAACCTCCGATGGCAGTCGGTTCCATTCACTCACCACCCTCTGAGTGAAAAACCTACCCCTGACATCTCCTCTGTATTTGCTTCCCTGCACCTTAAATCTGTGTCCTCTCGTAGTGACCATTTCAGCTCGGGGAAATAGTCTCTGAGAGTCCACCCTATCTATTCCTCTCTATTGTATTAGGTTTCAACACTAATTGTTAGTTTTGTGACTGAGATGTGGAAAATTATGTGGCGAAAGTTTTCTACCTGCGGTTTAAAGTTGGAAATCTAAGTGCTATCGAAATCGCAGTACCATGAAGGAATTAGGAGGAATGTCTTTGACCAGAGAGGGGTGAGAATATTCAATCTCCTACCCAAGAACAAAAACAGCACAGGGAAACAGGCCCTTCGGCCCAACGAGCCCGCGCCGCTACCCCGATGTTCCCACCTCTACCCACGACCCCTGTCCATGTTTATAGATCTATGGAATAAAAATCAAATTTGAGACAATTTAGGGAGAATTTGTTTTGCCAATTAGCCTAAGAGCACATCTTTGGGATGTGGGAGGAAACCGGAGCTCCCGGAGAAAACCCACGCAAGCACGGGGAGAATGTGCAAACTCCCACAGACAGTCAATATCCGTAGTAAAAAAAACAGGAGAGTTTCAGATGACTTTATGAATATCTTTAAGGTGAAGCTGGATACGGACGCGTGTCAGAAATGGAATTTTGCCTCACACTGTGTTCCTCGGCACTTCACCTGGAGTGTGATATTCACGTGGGAATGCTTCAAAGCTTGCCACCTTCACTCCACCCCCTAGAACTCTCGATGAAATCAATGCTGCTTGCTTGATTACAGGTGATGACTCTGGATGCACCTCCATCGGTGGTTTTTGCTTCACGGGTCACTGCGGACGGCAGACAGTCGAAAAACCTGACCTCTGTTTCGTGGGCCACCATTGTTGCGTGTTTCAGTGACATCCGATTGCAAAGTGCGCCGAGCTGCGAAGGTGTCCGAGTCAGGAGATTGTGACTCGTGATTTCCTTGATCCAGCAGACTCGCTCACCCCAGCCGTCTCAGTCTTGCAATGAAATAAATTTACGCTAATCGCTATTTCTCGTCTGTCTCTTATTTGAAGGCGTTTGTATCACCCCCATTGACTGGGTGGGACAGAGGGCTCTCTCAGTTATTACAATCTGGGCCTTGTATCAGTAATCTCTGTCCGAAACCTCTCTCAGTTATTACAATCTGGGCCTTGTATCAGTAATCCCTGCCCTAAACCTGTCTCAGTTATTACAATCTGGTCCTTGTATCAGTAATCTCTGCCCTAAACCTCTCTCAGTTATTACAATCTGGGCCTTGTATCAGTAATCTCTGCCCTAAACCTC
>JAGIQG010000111.1:0-95000 GCA_024679065.1 Sphyrna mokarran
AGCAGCAGGATTAACACTTTCTCTTTCAAAACTCAATTACACAGATCATGTCACACACTGAACAGTATTCAGTTAAAACTAGCACAGACCAGACAACACAATGAAGTTAAATTGCAATAATAGATGATATGAATAGTTTGTTCTGAAGAAATGATACTAATTTGAAAGTGATTAATTCATAGTCTTTGAAGAATTTCCCTGGTTCAGTGTGATGTTTTAATGGTATAGAATATCTCTCCACTTTTCAGCGCTGACATCTGTAACTGCAGATGGATGAAAAACAACAATCTGACAAAGCCCAGGTAATATCTGTCATGGTCAAATAAACAGTTTGATAAATAATGGGAATATCTGACATCATTCATCTGTCCTCAGATCTTTGGGATAATCCAAAATAAATCATACATTCCGAAATTAAATAAAGCTGAGGTGGGTGTGCAGGGACAGAGTAAAATTGTGAATTCTAGCTTTCTATTCTATAGCTTTGCATCTGCTCAGTGAGATACAAGGAACAAGGAAAGGGGGAAATTACATTTCCGAGGCTCCGATCCTGTAATGCTGCGCCAGTGTTCCTTTGTTGATTTCGTTCTAGGGATGTAAGTTTCAGAGAAAATGTTCCCACTGTTATCTAACAAATTTAATTTGGTTATGGGATGCTGAGAATTCCTTAACTGCTTTAATTCATGGGTGTTCTCTGTTGTGATTTGTGATGTGTGTTTGTGTGTGTGTATTGTGTGTATTTAAGAGAGAGATTCTGTGTTTCCCTCTCTGTAAGTCTCTCTGTGTGGCAGTAATTGGGTAAAGATGTGCAACTGTCTGTGTGTGTGTGTTTGTGAGAGTGTGTTTCTCTGTGCCTATGAGTATGTGTGCGTGTTTGTGTGTGTGTGGGTGTCAGTTTGGGCCTGTGTGTCTGGAAATAGATGCAGATGTGTTATTTCGGAAACAGGAATTACAGAGAGCAGCACAGTTTACCCACTCCCATTCTGAATGGGATTGGTGTTTAATAACTGCACCAAATGTTCACATTACAGTCTGAGATCATCCCCAACTACAATCTCCAGACAATATCTCCCACACGGAATGAGGGAACAGAGTTCATGTACAGTGTCTGGTGATAAAAGGGTTAATTCACCAGCCGAGGTTCCTGCTGCAAACTCCAATCCCTGTCAATATTGATCAATACTCACACTGCAGTAACCGGTTCCCAGATACAGACATGGGACTTACTGAACTTGTCTGAGGCTCACAAAGAGCAGCGCCTGCAGTAGGTGTGAGCCACCAGCAGATGGTGACATTGAGTGACTTTAATCCCCAGATAGTGAGAGAGGTTTGGAGGAGAGGCTGGTGGAGCCTTTAATTCATTCACAGAGAGACAGAGAGGAAACTCTGACAAGATTGACCAATCTGTCCTCTGCTGGATACTCTCAGAATCACACACACTCTTCCCTCTCTCTGGAGAATGATCTCTGCTGCTCCATTTTGAAAGGAGGGTGAAGACTCTGTTACTGAGAACACTGACAACACATTGCTGTTTAAACAATGGTTTACAGCAATCTTTCCTTCAATGTGGAGATTAAAACTACAACAGTTTTCCAGCTGGGAAACCGGGTAAGCAGGGAAATCACTGCCAGGCCGGAGGGGCTGATGGAATAGGGAGGGAGAGGGGCAGGAATGAAGGGTTTGGAAGGAGCTGTCGAAGATCTTCACAATTCAGGATTTCACTGTAACCGGTGGAGCAGCAATGTTCAGAGATTGAAATGTTCACGCTGTCACTGTCAGTCCCGGTCTGAATCCCCGCAGTGACTCCAGCTGTCTCTTTCCATTTGGACTGAACTGATTTCCCGCCAGCCTCAAACAGATTAAAGATGAAACAGGAAAGAAACAGATTGAACAACAGGGTAAATAACAGGAGACTGGAGTTAATGGGACAAATCTTCTGGTCTCTGGATCACCAGAGATCAGACACACAGCTGAAGATGAGCATCGGGATCCTGTGGATGTCCTGACACACTGATCTACCTGGGAATTGTCCCAGAGGTAGGAACTACTATTGGGGAATTCCCCTGCTGCAGTTAGAGTCAGAGACTTGGGACAGATCCACAAAATTTCCCTGGATAGTTACTCAGGTAATGTTAGACAGCTCACCACCTGGGCTAATAGCTGAATAGCACAAACCGAGTCCCCCAATCACTTCCCACTGATCCCCCCCATACTACACCTCCCACAATCTGACTAGACCCACTCATCCCTACCCCCCTCCTCCAGCCTGGCGACCTCCCATGAACCCTTAAACTAATCGGACTGACCCTCCCAACTTGGCCTCATCCTGAGCCAACCTCTCCTCACCTGACACAGAAACAGAGAAGATCGGAGAAGGAGGAGGCCATTTGGCCCATCAAACCTGCTCCACCATCCATCACAATCATGGCTGAAACTCCAACTCAATAGCCTCATCCTGCTTTCCTCCTTTGATCCCGTTCACCCCCAGTGCGAAATCCAGCTGCCTCTTGAGTACATTCTTGACTAAGCCTCTGACTTAATCTCATTCTCCCAGAACCAACCCCACCCCACGACCCTCATCAAAACTATTCACCAACCCCAACCCCCCATCACAGAACCACATCTGTTTAGACCCCAAAAACATGACCAACTCCCAACCACCATTCAAACTCCAGATTAACCCTCCAACCCAAAACAATACAACTCCTCCACTCTCCTGACACCCAAAAAAATTCCCTGAACCTCTCCCTAGCTCCCTGAATAACCATTCATCCAGCGACACACCAATCAATTCACTCCCCCAATCAAATAAGACTGATGGATCTCCCCGGGGTCACTGTGCTGTAAATAGGGTGTGTGCTCTCTCTCTTCCCCGACTCTGCTCTGATGCATCTCCCCGGGGTCACTGTGCTGTAAATAGGGTGTGTGCTCTCTCTCTCTTCCCTGACTCTGCTCTGATGGAGCTCCCCGGGGTCACTGTGCTGTAAATAGGCTGTGTGCTCTCTCTCTGTCTTCCCTGACTCTGCTCTGATGGATCTCCCCGGGGTCACTGTGCTGTAAATAGGGTGTGTGCTCTCTCTCTTTCCCGACTCTGCTCTGATGGAGCTCCCCGGGGTCACTGTGCTGTAAATAGGGTGTGTGCTCTCTCTCTCTTCCCTGACTTTGCTCTGATGGAGCTCCCGGGTCACTGTGCTGTAAATAGGGTGTGTGCTCTCTCTCTCTTCCCTGACTTGCTCTGATGGAGCTCCCCGGGGTCACTGTGCTGTAAATAGGGTGTGTGCTCTCTCTCTCTTCCCCGACTCTGCTCTGATGGAGCTCCCCGGGGTCACTGTGCTGTAAATAGGGTGTGTGCTCTCTCTCTCTTCCCTGACTCTGCTCTGATGGAGTTCCCAGCGGTTCACTGTGCTGTAAATAGGGTGTGTGCTCTCTCTCTCTTCCCCGACTCTGCTCTGATGGAGCTCCCCGGGGTCTGTGCTGTAAATAGGGTGTTGCTCTCTCTCTTTCCTGACTCTGCTCTGATGGGTTCCCGGTCACTGTGCTGTAATAGGGTGTGTGCTCTCTCTCTGTTCCCGACTCTGCTCTGATGGAGCTCCCCGGGGTCACTGTGCTGTAAATAGGGGTGTTTGCTCTCTCTCTTCCCCAACTCTGCTCTGATGGAGCTCCCCGGGTCCACTGTGCTGTAAATAGGGTGTGTGCTCTCTCTCTTCCCCGACTCTGCTCTGATGGAGTTCCCCGGCGGTCACTGTGCTGTAAATAGGGTGTGTGCCCTCTCTTCCCTGACTCTGCTCTGATGGATCTCCCCGGGGTCACTGTGCTGTAAATAGGGTGTGTGCTCTCTCTCTCTTCCCCGACTCTGCTCT
This sequence comes from Sphyrna mokarran, assembly GCA_024679065.1. Classification (NCBI taxonomy): domain Eukaryota; kingdom Metazoa; phylum Chordata; class Chondrichthyes; order Carcharhiniformes; family Carcharhinidae; genus Sphyrna; species Sphyrna mokarran. Next base: position 3,861 of record JAGIQG010000111.1, read on the forward strand.
GATGGAGCTCCCCGGGGTCACTGTGCTCTAAATAGGGTGTGTGCCTCTCTCTCTCTTTCCCTGACTCTGCTCTGATGGAGCTCCCCGGGTCACTGTGCTGTAAATAGGGTGTGTGCTCTCTCTTCCCTGACTCTGCTCTGATGGAGCTTCCCGGGGTCACTGTGCTGTAAATAGGGTGTGTGCTCTCTCTCTCTCTTCCCCGACTCTGCTCTGATGGAGCTCCACGGGGTCACTGTGCTGTAAAAAGGGTGTGTCCTCTCTCTCTCTTCCCCGACTCTGCTCTGATGGAGCTTCCCGGGGTCACTGTGCTCTAAATAGGGTGTGTGCTCTCTCTTCCCCGACTCTGCTCTGATGGAGCTCCCCGGGGTCACTGTGCTCTAGATAGGGTGTGTGCTCTCTCTCTCTTCCCTGACTCTGCTCTAATGGAGCTCCCTGGGGTCACCGTGCTGTAAATATGGTGTGTGCTCTCTCTCTTCCCTGACTCTGCTCTGATGGATCTCCCCGGGGTCACTGTGCTGTAAATAGGGTGTGTGCTCTCTCTCTTTCCCGACTCTGCTCTGATGGAGCTCTCCGGGGTCACTGTGCTGTAAATAGGGTGTGTGCTCTCTCTTCCCCGACTCTGCTCAGATGGGCTCCCCGGGGTCACTGTGCTCTAAATAGCGTGTGTGCACTCTCTTCCCCTACTCTGCTCTGATGGAGCTCCCTGGGGTCACTGTGCTGTAAATAGGGTGTGTGCTCTCTCTTCCCCGACTCTGCTCTGATGGAGCTCCCCGGGGTCACTGTTCTGTAAATAGGGCGAGTGCTCTCTCTTCCCCGACTCTGCTCTGATGGATCTCCCCGGGGTCACTGTGCTGTAAATAGGGTGTGTGCTCTCTCTCTCTCTGTTCCCCGACTCTGCTCTGATGGATCTCCCCGGGGTCACTGTGCTGTAAATAAGGTGTGTGCTCTCTCTCTTCCCTGACTCTGCACTGATGGAGCTCCACGGGGTCACTGTGCTGTAAATAGCGTGTGTTCTCTCTCTCTCTTCCCCGACTCTGCTCTGATGGATCTCCCCGGGGTCCATCAGAGCAGAGTCGGGGAAGAGAGAGAGAGAGAGAGAGCATACACCCTATTTACAACACAGTGACCCCGGGGAGCTCCATCAGAGCAGAGTCAGGGAAGAGAGAGACAGAGAGCATACACCCTATTTCCAACACAGTGACCCCGGGGAGCTCCATCAGAGCAGAGTCAGGGAAGAGAGAGAAAGCACACACCCTATTTACAGCACAGTGCCCGCGGGAAGATCCATCAGAGCAGAGTCAGGAAAGAGAGAGAGAGAGAGAGCATACACCCTATTTATGATCTCCCCGGGGTCACTGTGCTGTAAACAGGGTGTGTGCTCTCTCTCTTCCCTGAGTCTGCTCTGATGGAGCTCCCCGGGGTCACTGTGCTGTAAATAGGGTGTATGCTCTCTCTCTCTTCCCCGACTCTGCTCTGATGGAGCTCCCCGGGGTCACTGTGCTGTGAATAGGGTGTGTGCTCTCTCTCTCTTCCCTCACTCTGCTCTGATGGAGCTCCCCGGGGTCACTGTGCTGTAAATAGGGTGTGTGCTCTCTCTCTTCCCCGACTCTGCTCTGATGGAGCTCCCCGGGTCACTGTGCTGTAAATAGGGTGTGTTCTCTCTCTCTTCCCCGACTCTGCTCTGATGGACCTCCCGGGTCACTGTGCTGTAAATAGGGTGTGTGCTCTCTCTCTCTCTCCCTGCTCTGCTCTGATGGAGCTCCCCGGGGTCACTGTGCTCTAGATAGGGTGTGTGCTCTCTCTCTCTTCCCTGACTCTGCTCTAATGGAGCTCCCTGGGGTCACCGTGCTGTAAATATGGTGTGTGCTCTCTCTCTTCCCTGACTCTGCTCTGATGGATCTCCCCGGGGTCACTGTGCTGTAAATAGGGTGTGTGCTCTCTCTCTCTTCCCTGACTCTGCTCTGATGGAGCTCCCCGGGGTCACTGTGCTGTAAATAGGGTGTGTGCTCTCTCTCTTCCCTGACTCTGCTCTGATGGAGCTCCCCGGGGTCACTGTGTTGTAAATAGGGTGTATGCTCTCTCTCTCTCTCTTCCGCGACTCTGCTCTGATGGATCTCCCCGGGGTCACTGTGCTGTAAATAGGGTGTGTGCTCTCTCTGTCTTCCCTGACTCTGCTCTGATGGAGCTCCCCGGGGTCACTGTGCTGTAAATAGGGTGTGTGCTCTCTCTCTCTTTCCCTGACTCTGCTCTGATGGAGCTCCCCGGGGTCACTGTGTTGGAAATAGGGTGTATGCTCTCTCTCTCTCTCTTCCCAACTCTGCTCTGATGGATCTCCCCGGGGTCACTGTGCTGTAAATAGGGTGTGTGCTCTCTCTGTTCCCCGACTCTGCTCTGATGGAGCACCCCGGGGTCACTGTGCTGTCAATAGGATGTGTGCTCTCTCTCTCTTCCCCGCCTCTGCCCTGATGGATCTCCCCGGGATCACTGTGCTGTAAATAGGGTGTGTGCTCTCTCTTCCCCGACTTTGCTCTGATGGAGCTCCCCGGGGTCACTGTGCTGTAAATAGGGTGTGTGCTCTCTCTTCCCCGACTCTGCTCTGATGGATCTCCCCGGGGTCACTGTGCTGTAATAGGGTGTGTGCTCTCTCTTCCCCGACTCTGCTCTGATGGATCTCCCCGGGGTCACTGTGCTGTAAATAGGGTGTGTGCTCTCTCTCTTCCCTGACTCTGCTCTGATGGATCTCCCCGGGGTCACTGTGCTGTAAATAGGGTGTGTGCTCTCTCTCTTCCCCGACTCTGCTCTGATGGAGCTCCCCGGGGTCACTGTGCTGTAAATAGGGTGTGTGCTCTCCTCTTCCCCGACTCTGCTCTGATGGATCTCCCCGGGGTCACTGTGCTGTAAATAGGGTGTGTGCTCTCTCTTCCCCGACTCTGCTCTGATGGATCTCCCCGGGGTCACTGTGCTGTAAATAGGGTGTGTGCTCTCTCTCTCTTCCCTGACTCTGCTCTGATGGATCTCCCCGGGGTCACTGTGCTGTAAATAGGGTGTGTGCTCTCTCCTTTCCCCGACTCTGCTCTGATGGATCCCCGGGGTCACTGTGCTGTAAATGGGGTGTGTGCTCTCTCTCTCTTCCCTGACTCTGCTCTGATGGAGCTCCCCGGGGTCACTGTGCTTTAAATAGGGTGTGTGCTTCTCTCTTCCCCGACTCTGCTCTGATGGAGCTCCCCGGGGTCACTGTGCTCTAAATAGGGTATGTGTCTCTCTCTCTTCCCCGACTCTGCTCTGATGGATCTCCCCGGGGTCACTGTGCTGTAAATAGGGTGTGTGCTCTCTCTCTCTTCCCTGACTCTGCTCTGATGGAGCTCCCCGGGGTCACTGTGCTGTAAATAGGGTGTGTGCTCTCTCTCTCTCTTCCCTGACTCTGCTCTGATGGAACTCCCCGGGGTCACTGTGCTGTAAATAGGGTGTGTGCTCTCTCTGTTCCCCGACTCTGCTCTGATGGAGCTCCCCGGGGTCACTGTGCTGTAAATAGGGTGTGTGCTCTCTCTTCCCTGACTCTGCTCTGATGGAGCTCCCCGGGGTCACTGTGCTGTAAATAGGGTGTGTGCTCTCTCTTCCCCGACTCTGCTCTGATGGAGCTCCCCGGGGTCACTGTGCTGTAAATAGGGTGTGTGCTCTCTCTCTTCCCCGACTCTGCTCTGATGGAGCTCCCCGGGGTCACTGTGCTGTAAATAGGGTGTGTGCTCTCTCTCTCTTCCCCGACTCTGCTCTGATGGAGCTCCCCGGGGTCACTGTGCTGTAAATAGGGTGTGTGCTCTCTCTCTCTCTTCCCTGACTCTGCTCTGATGGAGCTCCCCGGGGTCACTGTGCTGTAAATAGGGTGTGTGCTCTCTTCTCTTCCCCGACTCTGCTCTGATGGAGCTCCCCGGGTCACTGTGCTGTCAATAGGGTGTGTGCTCTCTCTCTTCCCTGACTCTGCTCTGATGGAGCTCCCCGGGGTCACTGTGCTGTAAACGGGTGTGTGCTCTCTCTTCCCTGACTCTGCTCTGATGGAGCTCCCCGGGATCACTGTGCTGTAAATAGGGTGTGTGCTCTCTCTCTTCCCGACTCTGCTCTGATGGAGCTCCCCAGGGTCACTGTGCTGTAAATAGGGTGTGTGCTCTCTCTCTCTCTTCCCTGACTCTGCTCTGATGGAGCTCCCCGGGGTCACTGTGCTGTAAATAGGGTGTGTGCTCTCTCTCTCTTCCCTGACTCTGCTCTGATGGAGCTCCCCGGGTTCACTGTGCTCTAAATATGGTGTGTGCTCTCTCTCTCTTCCCTGACTCTGCTCTGATGGAGCTCCCCGGGGTCACTGTGCTGAAGATTCTGGGAGAAATATGCAGCAGTTTCAGGTTGGGGAATTTTCACACATACCAGCAATCTGCTTACCATTTACACTGCTTGGAAGATTCAGGCCCATTTATACTTAAAATACATTTATATTTTAATTGTTAGACTGAAAATTAACACAAACACTCACTCTATCCTCTCCAGACTTCTGCAGTTCCGTATGAGGTGGCAGAGAGCAGGGACAGATTGATCTGTGAAGGGGTTTGATACCATGCACAGAAACCTCAATGACTGGTTTGTACAGAGAGCGGAGGCGAGATCCTCAACACAAGAATCTGTGAAGTTGTCATTATACACACTGGAGATCAGAGAGAGAAATAACAGGAATCAGGCTCAATCCCCAGTGTTTATATAATACTGTTAATAATAATAATGGAGACATTCCAAAAACACAACTTGCATTTCTGTAGAATGAGGAAATACTCAATGCTGAAAATGAAATATAAATAAACTGGAAATGTTCAGCAGGTTAGGGAAATATTTGTGAAGAGAGAAACAGGGGTAAAGTTTGAGCTTCCATTGGAACTGGGAACTGGCAGTGAATTGACAGGTTTGAAGGGACGGCGGTGGGTGGCTGGGGATGAAACAAAGAAAGGATAAACTGGAATTACAGGAGGGATTAAATGGTAAAAGTGATGATGGGACAGGACCATAATCACAGGATCCCCATGTCCTTACTCGGAGTGGTTCGGGAGGGACACGGGATGGTCAGTGGGTTGGGAATGCAGTTTGTGGTGAGGGTGAAGATAATGGCTGTGATTTTACCAGAAGCTCTGAATTCCCAACATGGGGATTGGGAATGGGTGGTGTGTCCGTGTGGGCAGGATAGGCAGAGTTATGAAGGTGATATTGTCAGAGGTGGACAATTAACGGCTGGCAGGCAGGGGGAGCTGCCCACTGAGGCAGCCTGGGCAGGGGGCAGTCCCGGTTCAGGCAATGCTGACACCATCTCCAAAGGCAGCAAACAGGACTTTCAAACACAGCAGCTCTGGAGGGAGCAGCGAGGGAACTCTGCTTACTGAATGAGGGACTGAAATGTCAGAAAGCAGAGCAAGGGTTACCCCCCACCCACCCCAATCACTAATTCCTCCCTGGAGGGGCTCCTCCCGGCTGCTCAGGCTCGGAGGGAGGTCCTGTTCCCTCAGGATGGGAGGAGGTTATCCCATCATTACAATCCAGTCTGGATGGAGATTGCTGGGAGGTGAGCAGGTTTCAGACACGTGGTTACAGTGAGGAAAAGGATCAATATCCTGATGTGTTCTGACACAGTGAGTGCAGCACAGCCTGAGATGTGAATAAGGATGAGTGTGAAATTGTAGAAAGAACATCTCCAGCCAGACACTGGCAATGCAAAGGCAGCAGCATTGACTGTCAGAGACATGTCCGTTAGGCTGGCACCAGTATAGACTAGAGCAGGGTTCACCAACATATTCACTGGGTAAACACATGGCAATGTTTTTCTCACTCAAGGGGCCGATGAGTAAATTTCAGAATAATCAAGTTTGGCACAGCAGAAATTTCAATTAAAAACTAAACTGAGAAATGAAAAGAAACAACTTGCTGAGCAGAATAATGAGGAATAAATAAAGATGATGATTAGAGTTTAATCCTCATCAATCACAAATTGTTTCTCTCCCACATTTGCTGCAGATTGGCTCAAAAACCTATCAGCAGCAAACGTGGGAAAGAAACGGTGTGTGATTGGCGGAGCAGCTCCATACAGATTCTTCCATTCAAACTGAACTGTGTGACTGAGATTTTGGAAACTCGCTCCGGGGGCCGCATTGAGGGGCTTCCAGGGTTACATTCACCCCCCCTTGGTCCACATGTTGGACAACCCTGGGCTAGTGCACGTGTTTGATGAGTGAGGAACAATTTGTGTGTTTGGAAAGAGAGCAAACATCATCAGGGAATGAGTGAAGAAGAGCGGAGACATCCAGATCTTGCCATCCTTACACCAATGGAAGATGAAGTGTTGGATCAGGAAGGCCTGGGGACAGAGTGGGTAATTACTGCTGGGGAGATGGGTTGAGTGGGTGGCCTAATGAATGGGCACAGGAGAGTGTCTGGTGAGGACAAAACATAGAGCTTGTGTATCCATCACTGGGCACAGAGAGCAGTCTGAAGGACGGATTGGGATAAGAACAAAATAACTCGGAGCAGCAGAAGGCCATTCAGCCCCTCGAGTAGACTCCATCACCGCTGATCTAATTGTAGTCACAATTCTTTTCCCAGTCTCTCCTCTGTAACCCTTGATTCACTTCTCAGTCCAAAATCATTCTTAACTCAACCTTGAATATATTCAATGACTCTGCCTCCACTGGTCTCCAGGGAAGAGAATTCCACTATCCAGTGACCATCTGAAAAAATAAATTTCTCTTCATCTCAGTCTGAAGGGATTGACAATTACATTTTAAAATCTGTCCCTTGTTCTGGTCTCTCTGACAGGAAGAAACAGCCTCTCAGCAACCACCCTGTCTCATCCCCTCAATGTGATCACCTTTTAATCTTCTGAACATATATATAGATATTCCTCTAATCTGCTCAAATTTTCCTCAAAGTAAACCTCTCCTTCCCAGGAATCAGCCAAGTGAACTTTCTCTGAACTGGTTCTGATACAATTCTATCTTGTTTTAAGTAAAGAACTCAACACTATACAGATTACTCCAGTTGTGTTCTAATGAAGGTCGTGTAAAATTGCAGCAAAACCTTCTTACTCTTCCCTTCCATTCCTATTACAATAAGAACATTGAGAAACAGGAGCAGGAGTCATCCATTCTGTCCTTCAAATCCACTCCATCATTCAATATGACCATGTCTGATCCTCTGCTTCAACACCATTTCCAACATTATCCCTGAATTCCTTGATTCACCAGCATTCTAATGGGAAACAAATACCCCTCATCTCAGTCTAAATAACTGCCCCTTATTCTCAGACTGTGTCCCAGGTTTCACACCCTCCAGCAAGGGGAAACATCCTTTCTACATCTGCCCCATTGAACCCTGTAAAATAGTGTAGGTTTGAATAAGTTCAGCTGTCATTTTTCTAAAGGCCTGAGAATAAAGTGTTTTTGTTCCTCAGAGGACAACCCATCTGTCCCTGGACATATTTTATTGAATCTTCTTTACATGACAACTTTATCTTTGCTTCAGTCAGGAGATCAAAACTGTCCACAATACTCCAGGTTGGTTTCAGCAAGTCTGCATATAATTACAGGAAGACATCTTTTTCCTCAACTCAAACCCTCTTAGAATAAAGGCTAACAGACCATTTGTTATCTTAACTGCTCTCATCTTCACTTTCAGTTCCTCATGAACAAGGACATCAAAATATCTTGGAGTTGTCTTAAAGTGGCGGAGGCAGGTACTCTGGAGATATTTAAGAAATACTTAGATGGGCACATGAACAGAATGGGAATGGAGGGGTAATGAAAACTGATTTAAAATAGGGATCATGAGCCTTGGGAGTCCCTGGGAAGTGTGTAAATAGATGATGATATTGATGTACTTGTTTATATCCTACAGGTGCTTTGGTCCACCTTGTTGTCTAACGAGGGGCATACACGCGATGGGTCGTGAGAGGGCTGCTCTTGGATTTTTTTGAGAGTATCCTAGTGCTTCACGTCGTTAGTGTACGCTTGACCTGGACCATTTGATGGGCAACACGACAGCTCAGCGACTATCGCTGTGCTGTGCAGATACATTGATTTGGGCCTGTGTCTGTGGGAGTTTGTGCGTTCTCCCCGTGCTTGCGTGGGTACTCCGGTTTCCTCCCACATCCCAAAGATGTGCTCTTAGGCTAACTGGCAAAACAAATTGTCCCTAAATAGTCTCAAATTTGGTTTTTAATCCATAGATCTATCAACATAGACAGGGATTGCGGGTAGAGGTGGGAACATCGCGATGGCGGCGCGGGCTCGTTGGGCCGAAGGGCCTGTTTCCCATGCTGTTTTGTTCTTTGTAATGTCTGTTTTTTCTCTACCAATTAGATAACCTCACATTTTTCCACCTTGTAGTCCAGCTGGCAAACCTTTGCCATTCCCTGACCCTCTCCACGTCCCCTTGAGACATAAGAACATAGAACATTACAGCACAGAACAGGCCCTTCGGCCTTCGATGTTGTGCTGACCAAAAATAAAAAACAATGCCCCTCCAAACTAAACCATTCCCTTCTCTTCCATATACTTATGAACTAACCTCTTAAACGCCACCAAACTTGGCTCATCTACAACAGCTGCAGGCAGGGCATTCCACTCCCGAACCACTCTTTGAGTAAAGAACCTACCTCTGATATCCGTCCTATAACTCCCACCCCTTAATTTAAAGCTGTGTCCCCTCGTGCTAGCTTTCTCCATCCTGGGAAAAAGGCTATCACTGTCCACCCTATCTAAACCTCTAATCATCTTATATGCTTCGATAAGATCCCCTCTTAACCGCCTCCTTTCTAACGAAAACAACCTCAAATCCTTCAACCTCTCTTCATAGGACCTGCCCTCCATACCAGGCAACATCCTAGTAAACCTCCTCTGTACCCTCTCCAATGCCTCCACATCTTTCTTATAATGTGGCGACAAGAACTGCACACAATACTCCAAGTGCGGCCGCACTAGAGTTTTGTACAGTTGCAACATGACGTTGCGGCTCCGAATTTCAATCCCCCTACCAATAAAAGCTAAGACTCCATATGCCTTCTTAACAACCTTATCTACTTGACTGCCTACTTTCAGGGATCTATGCACATATACACCAAGATCCCTCTGTTCCTCAACACTATTAAGAATCCTACCATTAGCCCTATACTCTACACATTTATTATTCCTGCCAAAGTGCATCACCACACACTTTTCAACATTAAACTCCATTTGCCACCTACTGGCCCAGCTCTGCAACTTGTCCAAGTCTCTCTGCAAACTATAACACCCCTCTTCACTATCGACCACTCCACCGACTTTAGTGTCATCTGCAAATTTACTAATCCAGCCCTTAATACCCTCATCCAGATCATTTATAAAAATCACAAACAGCAGGGGCCCCAAAACAGACCCCTGAGGCACACCACTTGTCACCGAACTCCATGATGAATATCTCCCATCAACCACCACCCTCTGTCTTCTATCTGCTAGCCAATTCCTAATCCAATTAGCGAAATCACCCTCAATCCCATACATCTGCATTTTCTGCAGAAGCCTTCCATGGGCCACCTTATCGAACGCCTTACTAAAGTCCATATATACCACATCAACTGCCTTACCCCCATCCACCTCTTTGTTCACTTTTTCAAAAAACTCAATAAGGTTAGTAAGGCACGACCTACCCTTCACAAAACCATGCTGACTATCCCCAATCAATTCTTTTCTCTCTAAATAACTATAAATCCTATCCCTAATAATTCTCTCCAATACTTTGCCCACAACAGAAGTAAGACTCCCTGGCCTATAATTCCCAGGAAGGTCTCTCTTCCCCTTCTTAAACAATGGGACCACATTCGCTATCCTCCAGTCCTCCGGAACCACACCCGTAACCAACGAGGACCTGAAGATCAGAGCCAGAGGCTCTGCAATCTCCTCTCTTGCCTCCCAGAGAATCCTAGGGTAAAGCCCGTCCGGCCCAGGGGACTTATCCAACTTCAAACCCTCGAGAATATCTAGCACATCCTCCCTATCTACTTCAATACTTTCCAGTTTGCAACCCTGTACCTCAGTGTTCTCCATACCTACATTTACATCACCCTGCGTGAATACCGAAGAGAAATATTTATTCAGTGCCTCTCCAATCTCTTCAGCTCCACGCACAACTTCCCACTGCTGTCTATGACTGGCCCTAATCTTGCCCTAACCAATCTTCTATTCTTAACATATCTAAAGAAAGCTTTAGGATTCTCCTTAATCCTATCAGCCAACGTCTTCTCGTGTCCCCTCTTAGCTCTCAATTCACTTTTTAGCTCCTTCCTAGCTAATCTATAGCTATCCATTGCACTAACTGAGCCTTCAAGCCTCATCCTGACATAAGCCTCCATTTTCTTCTTAACCAGCAAATCAACTTTTTTTGTACACCAAGGCTCTCTTACTCGACCATTTCCTCCCTGCCTGACAGGGACATACTTATCAAGGACTCGCAGCAGCTGCTCCTTGAATAAGCTCCACATTCCCGATGTTCCCAGTCCCTGTAGTTTCCTAGTCCAATCTATGCACCCTAATTCTCTCCTGATGGCCTCATAATTACCCTTCCCCCAGCTATAACTACTGCCCCCAGCTTCATGCCTACCCCTGTCCATCACTAAGGTGAACGTAACCGAATTGTGGTCACTATCACCGAAATGTTCACTAACTTCCAAGCCTAACACCTGGTCTGGCTCATTGCCCAGCACCAAATCCAATGTAGCCTCACCTCTAGTTGGCCTATCTACATACTGAGTCAAAACACCTTCCTGCACACTCTGTACGAAAACTGACCCCTCTAACGAGCTAGAGCTATAGCTATTCCAATCAATATTAGTAAAGTTAAAGTCCCCCATAACAATTAGAACATAGAACATTACAGCACAGAACAGGCCCTTCGGCCTTCGATGTTGTGCCAACCAAAATAAAAAGCAATGCCTCTCCAAACTAAACCATTCCCTTCTCTTCCATATACTTATCAATTAACCTCTTAAACGCCACCAAACTTGGCGCATCTACAACAGCTGCAGGCAGGGCATTCCACTCCCTAATCACTCTTTGAGTAAAGAACCTACTCTGATATCCGTCCTATAACTCATACCCCTTAATTTAAAGCTGTGTCCCCTCGTGCTAGCTTTCTCCATCCTAGTAAAAAGGCTATCACTGTCCACCCTATCTAAACCTCTAATCATCTTATATGCTTCAATAAGATCCCCTCTTAGCCGCCTCCTTTCTAACGAAAACAACCTCAAATCCTTCAGCCTCTCTTCATAGGATCTGCCCTCCATACCAGGCAACATCCTGGTAAACCTCCTCTGTACCCTCTCCAATGCCTCCACATCTTTCTTATAATGTGGGGACCAGAACTGCACACAATACTCCAAGTGCGGCCGCACTAGAGTTTTGTACAGTTGCAACATGATGCTGCGGCTCCAAAATTCAATCCCGCTACCAATAAAAGCTAAGACTCCATATGCCTTCTTAACAACTTTATCTATTTGACTGCCTACTTTCAGGGATCTATTCACACATACACCAAGATCCCTCTGTTCCTCAACACTATTAAGAATCCTACCATTAGCCCTATACTCTACACATTTATTGTTCCTGCCAAAGTGCATTACCTCACACTTTTCCACATTAAACTCCATTTGCCACCTCTCGTCCCAGCTCTGCAACTTGTCCAAGTCACTCTGTAAACTATAACACCCCTCTTCACTATCTACCACTCCACCGACTTTAGTGTCATCTGCAAATTTACTGATCCATCCTCAATACCCTCATCCAGATCATTTATAAAAATTACAAACAGCAGGGGCCCCAAAACAGATCCCTGAGGTACACCACTTGTAACCTAACTCCATGATGAATAATTTCCATCAACCACCACCCTCTGTCTTCTATCAGCTAGCCAATTCCTGATCCAATTAGCTAAATCACCCTCAATCCCATACATCTGCATTTTCTGCAGAAGCCTTCCATGGGCCACCTTATCAAACGCCTTACTAAAGTCCATATATACCACATCAACCGCCTTACCCCCCTCCACCTCTTTGGTCACTTTCTCAAAAAACTCAATGAGGTTAGTAAGGCATGACCTACCCTTCACGAAACCATGCTTACTATCCCCAATCAATTCATTTCTCTCTAAATAACTATAAATCCTATCCCTAATAATTCTCTCCAATACCTTGCCCACAACAGAAGTAAGACTCACTGGCCTATAATTCACTGGAAGGTCTCTCTTCCCCTTCTTAAACAATGGGACCACATTCGCTATCCTCCAGTCCTCCGGAACCACACCCGTAACCAACGAGGACCTGAAGATCAGAGCCAGAGGCTCTGCAATCTCCTCTCTTGCCTCCCAGAGAATCCTAGGGTAAATCCCGTCCGGCCCAGGGGACTTATCCAACTTCAAACCCTCGAGAATTTCTAACACATCCTCCCTATCTACTACAATACTCCCCAATTTGCAACCCTGTACCTCAGTGTTCTCCACAGCTACATTTCCAGCACTCTGCGTGAATACCGAAGAGAAATATTTATTCAGTGCCTCTCCAATCTCTTCAGGCTCCACGCACAACTTCCCACTGCTGTCTATGACTGGCCCTAATCTTGCCCTAACCAATCTTCTATTCTTAACATATCTAAAGAAAGCTTTAGGATTCTCCTTAATCCTATCAGCCAACGTCTTCTCGTGTCCCCTCTTAGCTCTCCTCAATTCACTTTTTAGCTCCCTCCTGGCTAATCTATAGCTATCCATTGCACTAACTGAGCCTTCAAGCCTCATCCTGACATAAGCCTCCTTTTTCTTCTTAACCAGCAAATCAACTTTTTTCGTACACCAAGGCTCTCTTACTTGACCATTTCCTCCCTGCCTGACAGGGACATACTTATCAAGGACTCGCAGCAGCTGCTCCTTGAATAAGCACCACATTCCAGATGTTCCCAGTCCCTGTAGTTTCCTAGTCCAATCTATGCACCCTAATTCTCTCCTGATGGCCTCATAATTACCCTTCCCCCAGCTATAACTACTGCCCCCAGCTTCATGCCTATCCCTGTCCATCACTAAGGTGAACGTAACCGAATTGTGGTCACTATCACCAAAATGTTCACTAACTTCCAAGCCTAACACCTGGTCTGGCTCATTGCCCAGCACCAAATCCAATGTAGCCTCACCTCTAGTTGGCCTATCTACATACTGAGTCAAAAAACCTTCCTGCACACTCTGTACGAAAACTGACCCCTCTAACGAGCTAGAGCTATAGCTATTCCAATCAATATTAGCAAAGTTAAAGTCCCCCATCACAATTACCCTATTACTTTCACTCCTAATCAGAATTGACTTCGCAATCCTTTCCTCAACCTCTCTAGAACTATTAGGAGGTCTGTAAAAGACTCCCAACAGGGTGACCTCTCCTCTCCTGTTTCTAATCTCAGCCCATACTACCTCAACAGACAAGTCCTCATCAAACTTCTTTTCTATCACCGTGATACAGTCTTTGACCAATAACGCCACTCCTCCCCCCCTTCTACCTCCTTCTCTACTCCGACTAAAGCATTTGTACCCCGGAACCTGCAACATCCATTCCTGTCCCTGCTCTACCCAAGTCTCTGAAATGGCCACAACATCGAAGTTCCAGGTACTGGTCCAAGCTGCAAGTTCCTCCCCCTTATTGCGAATACTCCTTGCATTAAAGTATACGCATTTCAAACCATGCCCCACCCCACCCGTACGCCGCTGTGTTTTACAACTCTCTTCTATAACCCCCTTACTCTCATCCCTCTCAGCACCCCAACTACTTAGGATCCCACCCCCCACCCCGAATCAGTTTAAAGCCCCCATCATAGCCTTAGCAAATTTTCCCCCCAAGATATTAGTCCCCCTCTGGTTCAGGTGTAGACCATCTCTCTTGAAGAGGTCCCACCTATCCCAGAATGAGTCCCAATTGTTAAGGAACCTGAACCCCTCCCTCCTGCACCATCCACGCAGCCATGAGTTCAAACTTTCCCTTTCTCTGTTCTTCTCTAAACTATCCCTTGGCACAGGCAAGAGTCCAGAGATAACCACTCTGCCTGTTATGGACCGAAGCTTCCACCCTAACTCCATAAATTTCTGTTTAATATCCCCTTCCCTTGTCCTTCCTATATCATGTGTCCCCACATGAACTATGACTTGGGGCTGACTCCCCTCTCCCTTAAGAATCTTAAAAACCCGATCTGCGACATCCTGGACCCCAGCCCCTGGGAGGCAACACACCAGCCCTGAGTCACTTTTATTACTATTTACCCTCCTATCTGTCCCTTTAACTATGGAGTCTCCAATTACTAGGCCCAATCTCTTATTCCCCCCACCCACCTGAGCATTCTCAGCAGGCTCACCCCCAGAGACCTGCTCCCTTTGGTCAGCTCCAGTTGATTCTTCCTCAACTGTAGCCTCCAAGACAGAAAATTTATTTTGGAGGGGAACAGCCCCAGGGGATTGTCTCCCCGATTGCTTCTTACCCCTCCTCCTAATAGTTACCCAAAGAATCACTTTTAGGAGTTACAATCTCTTTGTTACTCCTGCCTATATCCTCCTCCACCTCTCGAATTACCCTGAGTTCCTCTAACTCCAGCTCCAGCTCCTTAACACGATCCTCAAGGAGCTGCAAATGTGCACACTTCCTGCAGGTGTAATCAGCAGGAACACTACTGGTGTCCCTCACCTCATACATACTGCAGGAGGTGCAACGTACTGCCTGCACTGCCATCACTGTTTCTTTAATTTCCAGAAGAGAGAGAAAAAAAAACTTCTCACACACTTTTATTATTAGGTTAGAGGAGTACAGAGAAAGTTCACCAGATTGATTCCAGAGATGAGGGGGTTAGCTTATGAAGAGAGATTGAATAGACTAGCCCTGTACTCGTTGGAGTTTAGAAGGCTGAGGGGAGATCTTATATAAGGTAATGAAGGGGCTAGACAGGGTAGAAGGAGTGAGACTCTTTCCACCGAGAAAGGAAACAAGAATTAGAGGGCACAGCTTCAATTACTTTCACTCCTAATCAGAATTGACTTTGCAATCCTTTCCTCAATCTCTCTGGAACTATTAGGAGGTCTATAAAAGACTCCTAACAGGGTGACCTCTCCTCTCCCGTTTCTAATCTCAGCCCATACTACCTCAACAGACAAGTCCTCATCAAACTTCTTTTCTGTCACTGTGATACAGTCTTTGACCAATAATGCCACTCCTCCCCCCCTTCTACCTCCTTCTCTATTCCGACTAAAGCACTTGTACCCCGGAACCTGCAACATCCATTCCTGTCCCTGCTCTACCCAAGTCTCTGAAATGGCCACAACATCAAAGTTCCAGGTACTGGTCCAAACATAAGAAATAGGAGCAGGAGTAGGTCATCTAGCTCTTCAAGTCTGCCCCGCCATTCAATAAGATCATTTCTGATCTGATAGTGATTCAGTTCCATTTATCTGCCTGTTCCCCATAACCCTTAATTCTTTTATTGGTCAGAAATCTTTCTATTTGTGACATAAACACATTTAACGAGGCAGCCTCCACTGCTTCAATGGGCAGAGAATTCCAGAGATTCACTACCCTCTGGGAGAAGAAATTCCTCCTCATCTCTGTTCTAAATTGACTCCCTCTTATTTTGAAGCTGTGCCCTCTAATTCTTGTTTCCTTTCTCGGTGGAAAGAGTCTCACTCCTTCTACCCTGTCTAGCCCCTTCATTATCTTATATAAGATCTCCCCTCAGCCTTCTAAACTCCAACGAGTACAGGGCTAGTCTATTCAATCTCTCTTCATAAGCTAACCCCCTCATCTCTAGAATCAACCTGGTGAACTTTCTCTGTACTCCCTCAAAAGCTAATATATACTTTCTTAAATAAGGGGACCAAAATTGTATACAGTATTCTAGTTATCCTGTACAGTTGCAGCAAGATCTCTGCTTTTATACTCCATCCCTTCTGTGATAAAGGCCAACATCCCATTCACCTTCTTGATCATCTGCTGCATCTGCAAACTGAGTTTTTGTGATTCATGCACAAGGACCCCCAGATCCCTCTGCACAATAGCATGCTGCAACTTTTCACCATTTAAATAATAATCCATTTTACTATTATTTCTTCCAAAGTGGATAACCTCACACTTACCAACATGATACTCCATCTGCGAGATCCTTTCCCACTCACTGCCTATCTAAATTTCTCTGAAGACTTTCCATGTCCTCCATACAATTTGCTTTGCCACTCATCTTTGTGTCATTTGCAAACTTTGTTACCCTACACTCAGCCCCCTCCTCCAGATTGTCTATGTAAATGGTAAACAGTTGAAGTCCCAGCACCGATTCCTGTGGCACACCACTAGTCACCAACTGCCAACAGAAAAGCACTCATTTATTCCAACTCTCTGCTTCCTGTCAGATAGCCAATCCTCAATCCACGCTAACACTTTACCCCCAACTCCACGTATCTTAATCCTATGCAGCAAACTTTTGTGAGGCACCTTATTGAATGTTTTCTGGAAATCTAAAAACACCACGTTTTAATTAACCTACCCAGCACTACCTGTTTAGTAATAGTGATCGTTTTAAGGTCCTCACCCCCTACAGTCCCATGACCATCAATTATCAGTATGCTATCTGTGTCCTTCACTGTGAAAACCGACACATAAAACTGGTTTAAGGTCTCAGCCATTTCATCATTTTCCATTATTAAATCCCCCTTCTCATCTTCTAAGGGACCAACATTTACTTTAACCACTCATTTCTGTTTTATACATTTGTAGAAACTTTTACTGTCAGTTTTTATATTTTGTGTTAGTTTATTTATTACATCCTTCTCACAATTCAGATTTCCACACGGTTTTCCATTATTTGTAAATTTGGAAATATTATATTTGATCCCCACATCCATATCATTGATGTAGATTGTGAATAGCTGAGACCCAAACACTGATCCCTGCCGTACTCCACTAGTTAGAGGCTGTCAATCCAAAAATAACCCATTTATTCCAACTCCTCGTTTCTGTCACTAACCAGTTCTCAATCCATGCTGGGATATTCCACCCAATCCCATGTGCTCCAATTTTCTTTAATAATCTCTTGTGTGTGAATCATCCAACTATAGAATCCCGAGTGTAGGAGGTCGTCTTCAGCCCATCGAGACATTCTGACGGAGAATCTTACCAAGGTCCGCTCCCCATCACATCACAAATTTATTGCAGCTGATCCACCTCACCTACACATCTTGGGACGCAAATTTACCATTGGCCAATCCATCTACATGTATATCTTTGGAGTGTGGGAGAAAACCTAAAAGAAACCCATGCAGACACTGGGAGAATGAAGAAACCCCAGTCACTCAAGGCTGGAATTGAACCCGGGCCCCTGGTGATGGTGCAGTAACGTTAACCATTGTGTCAACATGCCAGCCTTTCATAAATCCATGTTGACCCTGTCTAATCCTGCCATTAGTTTTGAAGTGTTCCTTTATTATAGATTATTATAAGATCTTGCACACTATCAATGTCAGACAAATAGATCTGCAGTTGCCCGGTTTCCCCTAACCCCACATATTTATGCTGCTAATTCCCCTAAGCTACACATCTTGATTCTAATGGGCAATTTAACATGGCCGATCCACCTAACCTGCACATGTTTTGGACTGTGAGAGGGAACAGGAGAAGCCGGAGAAACCCACGCAGACACGGGTAGAACGTGAAAACTCAACAAACAGTGCCCAAGGCTGGAATGAAGCTGGGTTTTTGGCGCTGTGAGGCAGCAGTGCCAACCCCGGTGCCTCATCTTCACTTAATCTAATACAGTCCTTGAATTAGCAACAGCTGGAACACTTCTGTTGCTGTTTCTCAAATGAAAGGAATGTATTTTTGTTGGAAACGCCACATATTTGCATATCACATATCTAAAACAGCTTGTTTTGTGAATGGTCAGAGACTTTTTCCCAGTGTGGAATGGTCAACTACAAGACAGCACAGGATGAAGGTGAGAGAGGCAAATTTTGGGAGATTATATGATAAGTTTTCACACAGAGGATGATGGGTGCCTGGAATGCATTGCCAATAAGATGGTGGAAGCAGGCATGTTACCAATGTTCAAGGTGTATCTCAACGGATACACGAACAAGACATGAACAGAAGAATAGAAACGGTAAGTTCTGGGTCTGAATAATGATTAGGAGTCACTGCATGCTTGGTGGGCCGAAGGGCCTGTTACTGTTTTAGGTGGCTGTTTGTTCTTCTTCGTGTATGAAGATTAAAATCATTAATTAATTAATCATTAACCATGATTATTGCAGTATGTTTTTACAAGACCCCATTATTTTTCCTGTTACTGTGTCAGAGATTGTGAATATTGTTAGGGGTCTTTAAATGATTCTCACAAGTGATCTTTTAACTTTGTTAATTCTCTTCTCTTCCCAAACTGATTCTGTATCTTGATCATTTGAACTAAGTTCACCTCTCGTTACTGTACTGTCATCTGTTACTAACAGTGAGACTCCACCACCATGTCCTGTCCTCCATTTACTGTCATCTATTCACTCTCCCCCTTTCACAAATCAGTGGATGCTGTGTCCGGGGAGAGCTGTGAACATCTGAGGAGGAGGAGAGAACCTCAGAGGGTGAACCATAACATTATTCACCCACACCCTCAACATAAGGATCTGTGGGACTGACATCCCATTGCTCAGGGATCAGAGAGAGAAACAACAGGAGTCAGAGGAAAAACAGTTTTCCTTATTCATAACTGACACCAATAGTAACGGGCAGTGTTTTTATATAAATACCAGTGGTGAAATTATATTGTAGAATATTCAGTTATTATAAACACAATCTCACACATTCTGCTACTTACTGCAGTTTCTGTATTTTACAGTCCGGATTCCTCAGAGCCACACACAGCCGTTTCACTCCTGAATCTCCCAGTTTATTGTAACCCAGATTCAGATCTATCAGTGAGCGGTTTGTACTGAGAGCAGAGACCAGGTCCTCGGCACAAGAATCGGTGAGATCATTATCCCAGAGACTGGAGATCAGAGAGAGAAAAATAACAGGAATCAGGGTAAATCTACAGTGTTTTTAAGAATAAGATCATTAACAATAATAATATACAGTGTGGGATACGAGGAAAAGGCTGGAGAATGACACAAATTCCTCATGCTAATTTGGTGAGCTGGTACAGACATAATGGGCCAAACGGCCTCACTGTGCTCCATAACAATTCTGTGAAGATAATGTATTGATATTTCAGCTGGAAGTTGGTGATGTTGCAGTGTGGACAGTGTTAGTAGCCCTAAACCTCAATGAAATGTTAATATTTCTCTCCAATACAGAGAGACAATTTATTACATGTAGCTTCAGGGTGACAGGTCTCTTCCTTCACTCCTGAGGGAACAGAACCTCCCTCCAAACCAATATAGCCTTGAGAATTTCCAGGGAAGTGTCAGTGAATTGGGTTAAATCTTCCTTCTGCCATGTCAGTCCTTTGTCCATTAACCAGGGCTCCCTCACTGCTCCCTTCAGAGCCTTTAAAAGTGCTGCCGGCTGCCTTTAAATCTGGTGCCAGCATTGTCTGAATGGGATCTTCCTCTGCAGTCAGTGATTAAGCTCTGGAACGAACTGAGCCCTGGAATAGATCACTGAACTTAAAAGAATGGGTCAAAGTATAATAGGTGCAGTAGATGTTCATCTGTGATGAAAGAGTGTGAGAGTGTGTAAGAGGTCTGAACTGAACATATACGGACATGGAGACATTTGTCTTTACACACCCAGTGCAGTAGTGAATGGGTTAATGAACTTTGTAATAGTGAAGAATGAAAAGAATATCGAGTAGCCTCCATACAACTGGTTTTCATATATTTCAGATAAATGTAACTTTATTTTCATGTAGCCAGACTGTAGCTGCCCTTGCTGTTCTACACAAGTTTATGATAAGCTGCTCAGAAATGTAGCTGACCCAGATTGTAGTTAAGTTGTGTCTTTAATTTCATGGACTTTCACCTAATATAATGAAGCCTGCATGTCCTAAATATATTTGATATATTTTATATATATATATTCATTATATATTGCTTATGTGTCATGTACCAACATATTATACATACAGGGCAGGTGGTTGATGTTGTAGTAGGGGAACATGTGGCTAACAGTGACCACAATTCTGTCTACTTTAGGATACAGATGGAAAAGGATGCTTGTTGCCCTAGGGGCAGAGTGCTGAATTGGGGGAAGGCTAACTACGGTCGGATTAGACAGGAACTTATGGAAGCTGATTGGGAACGGTTGTTTGAGGGTAAGTCCACGCTAGGCATGTGGGACTCTTTCAAGGGAATACTGAAAATGTTGCAAGATAAGTACGTGCCAGCCAAGAGGAAAGATGGGAAAGATAGGATTAGAGAGCTGTGGATTACTGGGGATATTGAGGACTTGGTTAGGAAGAAAAGAGAAGTGTATGATAGGTCAAAGCAGCTGGGAACCGAGACAGCATTGAAGGAATATAGAGAGAGTAGGAGGGAGCTCAAAGGGGGAGTTAGAAGGGCAAAAAGGGGGCATGAAATGATTTTGGCGGATAGGATTAAGGAAAACCCAAAGGCTATTTACTCTTATGTTAGGAATAAAAGGGTGGTTAGAGGAAAAATCAGACCTCTTAGGGACAGAGGAGGGGAACTGTACTGAGGCCGAGGGAATGGTGGAGATCCTGAATGAATACTTTGCGTCGGTATTCACGAAGGAGAGGGGCTTGTTGACAGCTCCTGTCTCTGAGGGAGCTGTGGACCAGTTGCGGGAAATATCCATACTGAGAGAGAAAGTGTTAGAGCTTCTAGGTAGCATTAAAACTGATAAATGTCCAGGGCCTGATGGCATTTATCCCAGGCTGCTTAAGGAGGTGCAAGGTGAAATTGCTGGGCCTCTGACACAAATCTTTGTCTCTTCCTCACCACACAGGTGAAGTCCCAGAGGACTGGAGAATAGCTAATGTTGTACCGTTGTTTAAAAAGAGTAGTAGGGATAACCCTGGAAATTATAGGCCAGTGAGTTTGACATCAGTGGTAGGGAAGCTGTTTGAGGGGGATTCTTAGAGATAGGATGTATAGGTACTTAGAGCGTTGCGATCTGATTAGGGATACGTAGCATGGATTTGTTAAGGGGAGGTCGTGCCTTACAAATCTGGTAGAATTTTTTGAGGAGGTGATGAAAACGGTGGATGAAGGGCGAGCCGTTGATGTTGTCTATTTGGATTTTAGTAAGGCGTTTGACAACTTGGAATTGGGCCGGTGTCTGCGGGAGTTTGCGCGTTCTCCCTGTGGTTGCGTGGGTTTTCTCCGGGCGCTCCGGTTTCCTCCCACATCCCAAAAATTCGCTCCTAGGCTGATTGGGAAACAAATTGTCCCTATATTTGGATTGTTCAATTAGGATTTACCTAAATTTAGATTAGGAAATGTATTAAGCCACTATGAGGTATGACGGCAGCGCGGGCTCGTTGGGCCGAATGGCCTGTTTCCCGTGCTGTGTTGCTCTTTAAAAAAAAAGTCCCTCATGGGAGGTTAGTCGAGAAGGTCAAGGCAAATGGGATACAAGGACAGGTAGCTAGATGGATAAGTAACTGGCTTGGTAATAGGAGACAGAGTAATAGTGGAAGGGTGTTTTTCTAGCTGGAGGTCGGTCACTAGTGGTGTGCCGCAGGGCTTGGTACTGGGACCTCTTCTATTTGTAATATATATAAATGACTTGGAAGAGGGAGTAAGTGGAGTGATCAGCAAGTTTGCAGACGATACAAAGATGGCTGGACTTGCGGATAGTGAGGAGCATTGTCAGGCGATGCAGCAGGACATAGATAGGCTGGTAGCTTGGGCAGATAGATGGCAGATGGAATTCAATCCTGACAAATGTGAGGTGATGCATTTCGGGAGAAAGAATGTAAGGGGGAGGTATATGATAAAGGGTAGACCTATTAGGAGTATAGAAACGCAAAGGGACCTGGGAGTGCAGGTGAACAAGTCTCTGAAGGTGGCAGAGCAAGTGCAGAAGGTTGCGAAGAAAGCATATAGTATGTTAGCCTTTATAGGAAGGGGTATAGAGTACAAGAGCTGGCCTTTCATGTTGCAGTTGTACAAAGACCTCATTTGGAATACTGCGTCCAGTTCTGGTCGCCTTACTACCGGAAGGACGTGGCGACTGTGAAGAGAGTGCAGAGCAGGTTTACCAGGATGATGCTTGGTATGGAAGGTCTGAGTTATGAGGAGAGTTTAGGCAAATTGGGACTGTTTTCCTTAGAAAGACGTAGACTTAGAGGAGGTCTGATAGAGGTGTACAAGATTTTGAAGGGGATTGATAGAGTAAACAGGATTAAGCTTTTTCCTATGATGGACTCAAATAGCACGAGGGGTGACGGGCTTAGGGTGAGGGGGGGGGTAAAGTATAATTTGGATGCTAGAGGGAGTTTTTTCACACAGAGGGTGGTGGGGATATGGAATGCGCTGCCAAGTAAAGTGGTGGAGGCAGGTACTCTGGAGTTATTTAGGAAATACTTAGATGGGCACATGAACAGAATGGGAATGGAGGGGTATAGAAAACTGATTTAAAATAGGGATCATGAGCCTTGGGAGTCCCTGGGAAGTGTGTAAATAGTTGATGATATTGATGTACTTGTTTTTATCCTACAGGTGCTTTGGTCCACCTTGTTGTCTAACGAGGGGCATACACGCGATGGGTCGTGAGAGGGCTGCTCTTGGATCTTTTTCAAGAGTATCCTAGTGCTTCACGTCGTTAGTGTACGCTTGACCTGGACCATTTGATGGGCAACACGGCAGCTCAGTGACTATCGCTGTGCTGTGCAGATACATGGATTTGGGCCTGTGTCTGTGGGAGTTTGCGCATTCTCCCAGTGCTTGCGTGGGTTTTCTCCGGGTGCTCCGGTTTCCTCCCACATCCCAAAGATGTGCTCTTAGGCTAACTGGCAAAACAAATTCTCCCTAAATTGTCTCAAATTTGGTTTTTAATCCATAGATCTATAAACATGGCAGGAATCGCGGGTAGAGATGGGAACATCAGGGTGGTGGCGCGGGCTCGTTGGGCTGAAGGGCCTGTTTCCCGTGCTGTTTTGTTCTTTGTTATACAATTTATGAGCTTAGATTGTTATACCGGCCCGTTAATTTTAACTTGTCTTGTCAGTCTGTATGTTAGCTAAGGGCTAATCAAATGAAAGGAATGTATTTTTGTTGGAAATGCCACACATTTACATATCACATATCTAAAACAGCTTGTTTTGTGGATGGTCAGTGACTTTTTCCCAGTGTGGAATGGTCAACTACAAGACGGCACAGGATGAAGGTGAGAGGGACAAAGTTTGGGGAGCTGTGTGGGATAAGTTTTCACACAGAGGGTGGTGGGTGCCTGGAACGCACTGTCAATGGAGATGGTAGAAGCAGGTACATTACCAATGTTCAAGGTGTATCTTAATGGACACATGAACAGGAGATGAACAGAGGAATAGAAACCACAAATGGACAGTAAGTTCTGGGTCTGAATAAGGATTAGGAGTCACCGCACGCTTGGTGGGCTGAAGGGCCTGTTACTGTGCTGTATGGTTCTTTGCTCTTCTTTATATATGAAGATTAAAATCACTTATGATTATTGCAGTATGTTTTTACAAGACTCCATTATTTTTCCTGTTACTGTGTCAGAGATTGTGAATATTGTTAGGGGTCTATAAATGATTCTCACAAGTGATTTTTTAACTTTGTTAATTCTCTTCTCTATCCAAACTGATTCTGCATCTTGATCATTTGAACTAAGTTCACCTCTCGTTACTGTACTGTCATCTGTTACTAACAGTGAGACTCCACCACCATGTCCTGTCCTCCATTTACTGTCATCTATTCACTCTCCCCCTTTCACAAATCAATGGATGCTGTGTCCGGGCAGAGCTGTGAACATCTGAGGAGGAGGAGAGAACCTCAGAGGATGAACCAGAACATTATTCACCCACACCCTCAACATAAGGATCTGTGGGACTGACATCCCATTGCTCAGGGATCAGAGAGAGAAACAAGAGGAGTCAGAGGAAAACAGTTTTCCTTATTCATAACTGACACCAATAGTAATGGGCAGTGTTTTTGTACAAATACCAGCAGTGAAATTATATTATTGAATATTCAGTTATTATAAACACAATCTCACACAGTCTGCTACTTACTTCAGTTTCTGTATTTTACAGTCCGGATTCCTCAGAGCCACAGACAGCCGTTTCACTCCTGAATCTCCCAGTTTATTGTCACTCAGACTCAGATCTATCAGTGAGCGGTTTGTACTGAGAGCAGAGACCAGGTCTTCGGCACAAGAATCGGTGAGAGCATTTTGAAATAGACTGGAGATCAGAGAGAGAAAAATAACAGGAATCAGGGTAAATCCACAGTGTTTTTTAAGAATAAGATCATTAACAATAATAATGTGCAGTGCGGGACATTCAAGAAACACAACTTCAGTTCATACAGAAGGGAAAATTATATTAATGCTGTAAATCTGAAATATGAATAAATATGTTGGAAACTCTCATCAGGTCAGGCAATATCTGTGAAGAGAGAAACAGATTTAGTTTCAGTTTAATTCGCTAAAATTAGAAGTTGGAAGTAGCAGTGAATTAAATTGTTTGAAGTGACAGGGAGCTGGGGATGGGCGGGTGATAAGGAAAGAACAAAATGGAAGTGCCAGAGTGATTAAATGACAAAAAGGATGATGGTGAAAGGGAAGAGCACAGGATTCCCATGTCCTTACCCTGAGTCACAGGGAGGGACATGGGATGGTCAGTGGTTCAGGAATGGAGCGTGTGGTGGGATTGAAGATGATGAGAGAGAAACCTTTTTCACCCTGCCAGTGATTCGGGTCTGGAATTACAGTCGGGAAGTGTGGTGGAGGGAGGCTGATTCGAAGCATCACAGAGAGCAATCGATGAATATTCAAATGAAACAAAGTGCAAAGATACGAGGAAAAGGCTGGAGAATGACACAAATTCCTAATGCTAATTTGATGAGCTGGTGCAAACACGATGGGCCAAATGGCCTCACTGTGCTCCATAACAATTCTGTGAAGATAATGTATTGATATTTCAATTGTAGTTGGTGATGTTGCAGTGTGGACAGTGTTAGTAGCCCTAAACCACAATGAAATGTTAATATTTCTCTCCAATACAGAGAGACAATTTATTACATGTAGCTTCAGGGTGACAGGTCTCCTCCTTCACTCCTGAGGGAACAGAATCTCCCTCCAAACTGATATAGCCTTGAGAATTTCCAGGGAAATGTCAGTGAATTGGGTTTAATCTGCCTTCTGCCATTTCAGTTCTTTGTTCATTAACCAGGGCTCCCTCACTGCTCCCTTCAGAGCCTTTAAAAGTGCTGCTGGCTGCCTTTAAATCTGGTGTCAGCATTATCTGAATGGGATCTTCCCCTGCAGTCAGTGGTTAAGCTCTGGAACAAACTGAACCCTGGAACAGATCACTGAACTTAAAAGAATAGGTCAAAGTACAGTAGGTGCAGTAGATGTTCATCTGTGATGAAAGAGTGTGAGAGTGTGTAAGAGATCTGAACTGAACATATACAGACAAGGGGACATTTGTCTTTACACACCGAGCGTTAGGCCGGTAAGAGGAGTAGCACTCGCCATGTGAAGATCAGGATATTGAAATGGGTGTGGAGAAAGATGCCTGGGGTGTGATGTTCAGATGTGAGTAAGAAAGAACCTGAGTGATCGCCGGAGTAGAAGGAAAAGTTGGCTGAATAGTGTGAGCTTAAAGGTGTGAGCTTACTTGTGTACGCGGTAATACAGAGGGATCTGATCATCCCTAACAGGTATCACTGGACTCTGATAAGAGCGAGCTTGGAGTGGGAGAGCGAGAAAGGAGAGAAGACTCCAGATGGTGAGTATAAATTTATTAGTGTTATGGCAGGATCACAAGAACAGCAGGGACCCCGGGATCCCAAATAAACGAGCATATGAGTAAGAGGGACAAATTCATCAAACAGATGAGGAAAGGGGGGGATGGGATTCATCTCACCCGTTAGACCTACAACAGGAATGGTTGGAAAAGGAAAATCAGGACAGAACTAAGAAAATTGGAATTCTCTTTGTTCACCAATTGACCAGATTAATTAAACAGTTTTCAGTCTTGGGTAAGAAATGGGCTGACGATAAAGCAAAAATTAAAATGCTGGAAGCACGCAGAAAGTTAGAAAAGAGAAACCAATCTTTAGAAGACCCCGGCTGGGGTCCATTACGCCCCTATAGGCCGGCTGTACAACCTATGGCACCTGTAGGAGACTCTGACCCCGATGAGAAAGAAATTTATGATCTCGCTCCTATAACTCAAGGTGGGACATTACAGAATCACACTGTTTGATATTTTTTGACTTCCTTGGCAAACCTTCAGCCCTGAAGTAACAACAGTAAATTTTGGGTGGAACTTGACACTATTTGTGTTGGACACCAATTTCACTTGCGGGATATACACCAGTTGGTATGAGCCACTTGCCCGCAGGACAAGTGGAAACTGATGGGTGATGGAGCAGACCAGGCAAATGCCATCAACCGAGCTCAGTTTGATTACCAAAGCGGAAGGTGGACGTACGCGACAGAGACAAACGCCGAGATCAATGCAATGGTGGAACCATTTAATTGGTTTAAGGTAAAAGTCCAACGAATTTTAGGCAATGCACCAACCAACTGGTCCAGAATTACCAACACTAAACAACAGAGGGGTGAGGAAGGATCCAAATTTGGGGAGTGACTCTTTAGAGTATATCAAGAATGTTCGGGAGTGCCCGAACCTGCTCGAACAGATAGAGCCTTTTTACAAACATTTAAAAACGATCTGTCACCAACTCACCAAAAAATCCTTAAAATGGGAGTTATTAATTCCCAGGATTATGAGCGATCGGGTCAATGGGAAGTTACGGGCGAGCGATCGGGTCAATGGAAGGTTGCGGGTGATATAGCCTCTGAACCATTGTATAACGGTCACGTGGGTTATAATTAAATAATACGATGATTTTCCTGCTGTTTTGCACAACCTTGGCCCTGTCAGCCACAGAGGGAGAGAGTATTGGTGGGATCAACAATCCTCTGAAATTGGACCCCTTCATACAAACACATTTGTGTATATGTCCTACTTACATGTAGTACCGTTGAATTTGAGCAAGTGCTGGGTCCGTTCACACATTTCCATGCACGGAGACAAACTGGGGTGGGGGGGGGGAGAATCCTTTGCTGACCCCACAAATGATGTTGAATCAAAGTAGATGTTGAATCAGAATGGAACCCAGGATGGGACAAGGAAAGTGACAGTTAAATCCCCATCAGGAACCACTATACAACATGATTCCAATGTCAGTGACAGCGATGCTATTTTGGGGTTAGGAGGCAGAGGGTTCACTCTATCAGACTTTAAGAACCATTACCAGCCTAGCTATAATAGATCAGACTCTCCTTCCCACTTTGTTGTGAATAATCAATAGAGAGGTTCTATGTGCCTGGTAAGAAATGGTTCCATACCTGTTGGCTGCAGCTACTGTATTCAGCAGATTAACATTACCAGTAGCGCCTGGACTCGGGTAGAACAGATCACAATCCACTGCCCCACAGCCAACTTCTCGGTTAGTCTCTCCTCCACCTATGTGAGCAGCATGACTGCCGATAACGACACCTATTTTGTCTGTGGAAACAATGCCTATCCTTGGCTTCCCTGGGAACGGTCGGGGTCATGTTATCTGGTATATATGTGACCGTATATTCACCATTACACCAACTTGCTCAAACCAAGCAAGCCATGAGTGGAACAGAGCAATTCCTCAAGCTAGCATAACCATTCTATGAGGCAGCAAAGGCAGCGTAGGAATTTATACTTATGGCCTCGACCCTAGAGAGAATTACAAAAAACTAAAGATGGGTTCGAGGAGGTAAGCACAGCCATCTCTGAGATATCAGCAGAAGTTGTAACTCTCCGGACCTTTCCCTTACAGAACCGATTGGCTCTTGATTATATGCTAGCCTCCCAAGGAGGAACATGAGCTATAGCTGGCTCTGAATGTTGCATGTATGTTCCAGATGCTTTGGAGAATATAACTCACTTGGCAGATCATATCAAATAATTAATAAAGACAATGGACCCAATATCACGATTATAACCCTCCGGGCTGGCTGGGGCAGTGGTTTGGGTTGTAGGGTTCATACCCGATGCATGGATTAATTGTATTAATTGTAATTGTTACTACTTATTGAACAACTGTTGTAGAACAGTAACAGCCCGGATTATAACCGGTGAAGTTTACAGGCGGAAGAGCCAGACCTCCTAACAAAGGAGCTAGGCCCATATGTCAGTAACAATTGTTTCTAAATTGGTCATGGGGCCATGCCTGGGCCCTGGGGCCATGCCTGGGCCCTGGCCCCTGACCAAAACGGGGAAGTGCAGTAGGGAATGGGTTAATGAACTTTGTAATACTCAGAGATCTATAAAAAAGTATTATAAGACTTGTTTTTGACTTATTTTCGTGTGTCCCAGGCAGATGTAAGGCTTGTTTTCGTGTGTCCCAGACAGATGTAAGGCTTGTTTTCGTGTGTCCCAGACAGATGTAAGGCTTGTTTTCGTGTGTCCCAGACAGATGTAAGGCTTGTTTTCGTGTGTCCCAGACAGATGTAAGGCTTGTTTTCGTGTGTCCCAGACAGATGTAAGGCTTGTTTTCGTGTGTCCCAGACAGGTAAGAGAGCAGCTGTCCCTGCTGTTGTACTCCAGTTTATGATAGTCCAGCTAATTGTGTTAGCTGACCCAGCTTGTATCTATGTTCATCACAATGGGAGGCCCCCAAATGGAATGGCCCATACGAGGTTCACATCAGTGGTGATACCTGCACCTGCATAGAAATGCAAGGCAGGGTTTAATATTCTGCCTAACATAATGGGGCTTGCATGCCTTCATATATTTTGTTATGTATTGTTTATGCATTATATATTGAGATATTATATGCTGTACAACCTATGAACATAAAATTGTTATACTGGCCCCGTTAACTTGTTTGTCGTTAACTTGTTGTTCCGGCCTGTATGTTAACGAATGGCTAATTACACCACAGATGTGGGACAATTGCGGTTTTCAGACAACCATGAAGAAACACTGAGGCAGCCATGTTCCTACAATACAGGACAATCCACAACCTGCGAACCTGCTGAGAATGAGAAGATACTTATATGCTTGAGGAAGTGGGGGGTTTAATATGTGCTCTTAATTAGTTCAGAGACGAGTGTGGGGAACTGCTGATAGGTACCAGGTGTATCTCCCAAAAGCTTTTGAATAAACTGCTATACTTTGACTCACAACTAGGCTCAAAGGTATCTTTTATCTACAACATCTACAATGTTAAACTTACAGACTGATATGTGAATAAGGATGAAAGAGAAATTGTAGAAAGAACATCTCCACCCAGACACTGACAATGTCCAGACAGCAGCATCAATCTTCAGGAACATGTCAGCCTCTCTGTGAAGGGTTCCGGTCAGTCGGAGATGACTGCTGCACTGCCCATACTGAGTGACCATCCTGGTGGTCCCATGATGGGCAGTCTGGCAGCACCATAGGCTTGTGTGTGTCTTTGATGGGTGAGTAACAATGGAAATGTATGTGCTCATAGAAGAGGCTCACAGTGTCAGAGAAGGAGCCAAGAATAACAGTGTCTGGATTGTGTCATCCTTATACCAATGGAAGATGAAGTGCTGGCTGGGAGACCTGGAGACTGGATGGGTAATCACTGATGGTGAGATGGGTTGTGGATCCAGAGAGAATGAATGAGTGAATGAATGAATGGGCACAGGAGATACTCTGCTGCTGAGTTGAAAACCTGGTGCTTGTGTGTTCACCATTGGTCACATGGAGCTCTGGGTTAGGAACAGTCTGCAGGACATGGTGGAACGTGTATTACCCTCTAACAATCTTCACTCTCACACAAATCAACAGCTGTGGGGAGCGGGAGATGGGCGTGCAGCTCTGAATATGTGTGGGGGGGAAGGTGTTGTCAGAGGATGGACAATCATTGCCCATAATGTCCACCAGATCAGATACTGTCTCACACGATTAGCAAAGAGTTTACAATCTGGCAGTACAGCACAGCACACACAAACCCAAGCAGCTGATGGAGGCAGTAATAACTGAGTTCACTCACACTCTTGAGGGGAGAGGGCAGAACCAGCTTGTGGAAGGTGAAATGTGACTGGAATCTTTAACAATGCAGCAGATACTGGAGCTGCAGTGTAAGGTATTTTAACATCCGGTGGAGTTTCCAAAGTCTGTGTGTATCCGTACACAAAGGATGGAGGAGTCAATCCAGGCCAGCAGTGTTACCATGTCTCAGGTATGAGCACAAATAGTATCCTCCACAGAGAGATTGGAGACCTTCATGGAGAGTCACATCCAGCCTATCACCCACAGGAAATACACACGAGCTGCATGTTCTCACCACCTTCATGGGCTCTGGGGAACACGGGCGTGGGAGGGATGGGAAAATGAGCTTGGAGTCACTGTCAGGATTTCCCAGCTGAGCAGGGAGGGTCCAATTTGCCCTGAATGGATAGAGGAGTGGCTTCCTGCAGCATCTGGGGGCTCCTCTCAGGATGCCCCTGGTGTGGGCAGTGGGTCCTCTTCTGCTCCGACTGTGATACAAACACCTCATGAAGCCAAGAAGACAGGGACAACTCCAGTATCTGTGCAGAGGATTCACAGTCGGCCAGATCCTTCCAGGACTCAGGAAATCCGAGGACAAAGGCCATGGTCATTGAAATTCCCAGAGGAGGGAGATAAAGATCCTGCCTGTAGCTCAGTGAAAAGTGCAGGAAAGGGGTTGTTGTCATGGTGGGATTACTTCCTTGGTTTTCACATGGTTATATTTTATTGTTACTGGTCACTTTGTTATGTTTGTATTTTCAATGTATAAATCCCTCACCATATTACTGAGCCTTTAACAGTTCACTGGGAATGAGAGATGGGAAATACAGCACTGAATGAGGTCAACACAATTCTAATTTGTTTCATGTAGTGAAGGCTCCAGGGAAATTATAAAACATTCACAGAAACAGTAACAGTGCTGGAGATGGGGGAAGATTTATTACACTGAATGGCTGTGTGAGTTAAGGTTCATGGAAAACATGTCTGTATTACTGAATCTCCATCCTCCCTGACACATATCCCATGTCCCTGGCCTATGGTCCATGGGGTTTCCTCATCATGAAGCATCTGATCAACATTGTATTACATCAGAGTTTGTTCAAAACTTCTCCACTCTAATGGTTGTATCGAACACAGCACAACACCAGGATATTTGAGACCCTTGCTGGGTATAATGAATAGTTCCACCAGATCTATCTTTAGAAACCCTCCAGCCTGCTCAATGGTCAGACAATTTGTCCCTTCACAGCTGTTTTCTCTCTTCTGTAACTATGTTTGGGTTAAATACAGGCACCATTACCCATCCTTCAGTGGGTAGCGCTGATCTTTATTACTTCTTTCATAGAATGCTGGTTAACATTTGCAGCCCATTTCAATTCCCTTGAGAAGGAGATGGTGACCCATCTTCTTAAATTCTGCAGACCATCTGATACAAAGCCGTTAGCAAGGAATATCTGGGATTATGATCCTGTATCAGTAATGGAAAAGCAATATATTGAACAAAGAACAACACAGCACGGGAAACAGGCCCTTCGGCCCAACGTGCCCACGCCACCGTCCTAATGACATATCCATGACTTTAGGCTGTGCCTATTGTGGAAGATTCCCATATAGGGACAATTTGTTACCCAATCAACCTAAGAGCACATTTTTGGGATGTGGGAGGAAACATGAGCACCCCGGAGAAAACCCACGCAACCACGGGGAGAACGCGCAAACTCCTGCAGACACAGACCCAAATCCATGTGTCTGCACAGCAACAGCGATAGTCACTGAGCTGTCATGTTGCCCATCAGATGGTCCAGTTTAAGCATACATTAACGACATGAAGCACTAGGCAACTCCTGAAGCAACCTCCAAGAGCAGCCCTCGCATGACCTGCCGCATGCATGCCCCTTGTTGGTCAATTTTTGCTATCCTCCAGTCCTCTGGGACCTCACGTGTGTGCAAAGAAGAGACAAAGATTTGCGTCAGAGGCCCAGCAATGTCATCTCTCACCTCCCTTAGCAGCCTGGGATAAATGCCATCAGGCCTCGGAGCTTTATAAGTCTTTATGCTGCCTAAAAGCCCCAACACCTCTTCCCCAGTAATGATTATTTCCTTTAACGGGTCCTCAAATTCTTCAAAGCCGGCACCAGACATCAGGCCCCTCTCCCTCGTGAATACCGACGCAAGTATTCATTCAGGATCTCCCCCATTCCCTCAGGCTCTAAGCATAGTTTCCCTCCTGTGTCCCTGAGAGGTCCAATCTTCCCTCTGACCATCCTTCTGCTCCTTAAATGGGAGTAAAATGACTTAGGATTTTCCTTAATCCTACCTGCCAAAGCCATTTCGTGGCCCCTTTTTGCCTTTCTGACACCGCTTTTAAGATCCCGTCTACACACTCTATATTCTTCCAGCGCTGTCTCTGTCCCCAGTTGCCTGGATCTAACGTACGCCTCCTGCTTCTTCCTGACCAAGTCCTCAATATCCCTAGTAATCCTACCTTTCCCATCCTTCCTCCTTACCGGCACGTGTCTTTCCTGCAAAGATTTTAGTTTTCCCTTGAAAGACTCCCACATTGCAAGTCAGAATTGTGTGTGGTTTGGAAAGAAATCTGAAGCTGGTTGGTATTCCATCCTTCTGATATCCTGCCCATCTCGGTGATGAATAGTGCCTGTTTGGATGATGCTGGCTCAGGAACCTTGGTGAGCTGCTCCATTCCACCTTTCTAAGTGGTAAAATATGTCACTGTGTGTCAGTGGTAGAGACAGACAATGTTTAATTTGATGAATAGCCAGCTGATCCAGTAGCTCCTTTTCCCTGGATGAGCTTCTTCAGTGTCTTTGAAGCTGTATCAATCCAGCAAGATGAGCAGATTCCATTACACTGCTGACTTGTGCCTTGCAGATGGTGGGCAAAAATTTGGGAGACAGGAAGCAAGTTCCTCATCTCCAAATTCCCAGACTGTGATCTACCCTTGGAGCCACAGTGTTTACAGTTCAGTGTCTGTTCAATGATCCCAGTAAGCTCCCACCATTTAGGATGTTGATGGTGCTATCAAAGTGAAGAGAATATGGTTAGATTCTCTTCTGTTACCTGGCATTTGTGTAGTGAAACATTACTGATCATTTCTCAGGTTAAGCCTGAGTGTTCTTCAGACTTAAGACACTAGCTCTGTTGAAGAGTCATTTAGATTCGAAGGGTTAGCTGTTCTCTCTCCACAGAAGCTGTCAGACATGCTGAGCCTTTCCAGCATTTTCTATTTTGTTCGGGTCTTGCTGCTTCCGTCTCTGAGGAATTATGAACTGAGCTGAACATTGTGTAATCATTAGTGAGCATCCTCACTCTGACCTTACAATGGAAGGAAGGTCATTGATAAAGCAATTGAAGGTAGTTGGGCTTCAAACATCACCTTGAGGAACTCCTGCAGTGATGATCATAAGGAACTGGAAGGATGACATTTTTCTGTCCATCAAGAGCAGACTGATGGAGTAGTAATTCACCAGATTGGATTTGTCCTGCTTTTTTCCACATTGTGTTGTAACTGTACTGGAACAGCTTGGCTTGGGGAATGACTAGAATGGAGCACAATTTTTCAGTACCATTGCTACTGCCAGGCTGACAGATTTTGCAGTATGCAGTACCTTCACTCATTTCTTTACCTCACATACAATGAATCAAATTGATAGCTGTAATGCTGGGGACCTCAGGAGGAGGCTGAGATTAATTATTCTACTCAGCACTTCTGGCTGAAGATGGCACTGACGCTCTGGGTTCCCTCATCAGTAATGATGGGATTCTCGTGGCACATTTAGAGAATCATAGAATTCCCACTGTGTAGGAGGTGGTCCTTTGGCCCATCAAGTCTTCACTAATTTTTTGAAAGAATATCATACCCAGGCTCCATCTCTGTAACTCACATATATGCCCCAATTATCCCTCTAACCTACACACCAGGGACAACTTGGCACAGCCAATCAACCAAACCTGCACATCTTCATACTGTGGGAGAAAATTGGAGTACCCAGATAAAACTTTGTGCAAACTCTACACAAAGTCACCCAAGGCTGGAAGTGAACCCTGGTCCCTGGTACTTTGACTCAGCAGTGCTGAGCACTGAGCCACCATGTTGCCTAATGTAATCAGCATGTCTAACACTATTTATGACTGGATATGGCAAGACAACAGATCTCTGATCTGATCCATTAGTTTTGGTCTATCATATGCTGCTTCCGCTCTGTGGTCTGATGGCTGTATGCTGGAGCTTCACATCTCAATTTTAGATAAACTCAAGTCTAATTTGTTAGTGTATGCAAATAAGTCGTACTAATACATTACTCATAGCTTCCTATAAAGGTACAGTTCACCTCTCCTGCCTGTTTCCTGTCACTCAGGTAACTTCATACCCAGGCTGCCTTTGTCTCTTTTATTTCATGGTCTCCAACTTTGCTCCCAAGCTTATTATGTGTCCAATAATAGTGGACTGTGTTTTTAATGATAGGAATGGTATATTTAGCATGATTATGTGTGTTCTTAAAAACAATGTCCATTATTAATAGGGACACAATTCAGACTCTTTTGCACTGCGATTATTGCCATTGCCAGCTGAACTGTGCCTTGAACTGCTGGGCTGTAAGCTCTGGAATTCTCTTCATAACCTTCCCCACCCCCATTCTCTTTTAAAATGCCCCTTAATCTCCGTTTAACATAAATCTGAGAGTGGATCCCTTGGGATAAACCTCCCCAGAATTCAATGTAGTTTGTAATCTGCCTTACCAAAATGAGTGTAGAGATGCAAAATGAAGCCGTTTTCTATGTTTCTGTTACCAAAATGAAGCAGTTTTCTATGTTTAATTAAACTGAGAAGCTGACAGACGTAAACATCTATAATCTAAATGACAAATTAAACTAAATTGAACATGTGACCAACCATATCTGGTAATTCTGTAAACATTTAATTATTTCATCCTTTTTTTCTCATGAATGGTTTTGAGAATAATTATAAATGATTAGTTAATTCTTTCACTCCTGAATCTCACAGTTTATTGTAACTCAGGTTCAGACACATCACTGACTGGTTTGTACTGAGAGCAGAGCTGAGAATATCTGAGGCTGTTACTCTCCAAACTGGAGATCAGAGAGAGAAAGATTTCAGGAATCAGAGTGAATCCGTGGTGTTTAACATGAATACTGACAGGAATGATGTGGAATGGTTATTACTGACACTGATAATAATTTACTGTGTTAGACATCCACTGATTATTAACACAATCTCTCAGTCTGATACTTACTCCAGTTTCTGTATTTTACATTCTGGATTCCTCAGAGCCGCAGACAATAGTTTCACTCCTGAATCTCCCACTTCATTGAAACCCAGACTAAATGGAGAAACAATTAAATTCAGATTAATGTTCAGCAGGAGAAATAGCTGAATCTATTTTTGTGTCAGAAACTTAGCACCAGTGATGAACTGATTCCAGTTACTATACCTCACCCAAGTTGATCTTTCTCTACACTAGCTGTGACTGTAACACTGTATTTTGGACCTTTTCCTTTCCTTGCCTATGTATGGAAAGCTTTGGAATTAATAAATAAATTTGGAATTAATAAATATAATAATAAACTTTTCACACAAAGGGTAGTGGGGGTGTGGAATGCACTGCCGAGTAAGGTGGTGGAGGCAGGCACGC
Organism: Sphyrna mokarran; assembly: GCA_024679065.1. NCBI lineage: Eukaryota > Metazoa > Chordata > Chondrichthyes > Carcharhiniformes > Carcharhinidae > Sphyrna > Sphyrna mokarran. The sequence continues at coordinate 39,793 of JAGIQG010000111.1, forward strand.
TAGGGCTGTTTAAGGGTCTCTTAGAGAGACACATGAGCGAGATGCAGATAGAGGGATATAATAGGACTGTTTAATTATGACTTTTTTTCCACAGGTAATTCGGTCCAACCTTATCCAACAAGGAGCGTGCATTCGGCAGGGGGGTGCGAGGACAGCTCTTGGATGTTGATTCATGGGTTGCCTGGAGCTTCATGTCGTGTATGCAAGCTTTATCTGGACCATCTAAGGGCACCAGGACAGCTCAGTGACTACTGCTGTAGCTGTGCAGACACTTGGAATTGGGCCGGTGTCTGCGGGAGTTTGCGCGTTCTCCCCGCGTGGGTTTTCTCCGGGCGCTCCGATTTCCTCCCACACCCCAAAAATTCGCTCTTAGGCTGATTGGGAAACAAATTGTCCCTATATTTGGATTATTCCATTAGGATTTACTTAAAATTAGAATAGGAAAAATAATTTGCCACTATGAGGTATGACGGCGGCACGGGCTCGTTGGGCCGAATGGCCTGTTTCCCGTGCAGTGTTGCTCTTTGTATCTTTGTATACAAGAGCCAATAAATAAAAAAATAAAAATAAAAATAAATCAAATAATATCAAACCCTTTCTGTTGAATGGAAAAGGCAATAGTTAGAATGGAAAAATGATGAACAATTCACTTTCACTGATTTGCCTCCTGGGGAAAATCACTTTTACATCTCTCAAAATATATATTTTGTTTAATTGACCATGGAATATAGGTGTCACTGGCTCAACCAGCATTTATTTCCCACTGCTAATGGTCCCTAGAAGAGGAGATGCCCGTATCCTGTGAACAGGCAAGTAATTTTAAACATGTGTCCACATTCTGGTCTCATTTCCTGATCATCAGAATTACCCTCCTGAATCTCACTGACCCTGCTATGTTTTCAGAAATTTAAATCATTCCTGCTGTTACATAAATCCAGGATTTTATGAGAATTGTACATTTTACTGAAAGTTAAATGATAAAACTGGATCCCTCGGGATTCCCTGTGCTTCTTAACTATTATATCCACCTGTTTAGTATCTCAGGGTGAGTTAAAGTGTGAAACTGTGCTAACTGTTGCTTTAAGATCTATCCCCTAGATTTTAAACAACCAGGAAAGATTATTCTCCCATTAGAAAGTTTAAATATTTCTGTTTGATTAGTTTATAGGGGAGGAGTGTCTCTCACCACACTCCACAGTAAACAGACTCTACATTTTCTACTGGATTGGCTGGTGTTCTTTCTCCGGGAATTACCAGGAGTTCCCTCTTCCATGTAGATCCTCACATAGAACATTACAGCGCAGTACAGGCCCTTCGACCTTCGATGTTGCGCCGACAATGGAACCAATCTAATGACCCTCTAACCTAAACTATTCCAATGCTATCCATATGCCTATCCACTGACCATTTGAACGCCCTTAAACTTGACGAGTCCACAACTGCTGCAGGCAGGACATTCCATGCCCTTACAACCCTCTGAATAAAGAACTTATCTCTGACATCCGTTCTATAACTAACCACCACTTAATTTAAAGCTATGTCCCCTCGTGTTAGCCATCTCCATCTGAGGAAAAAGGCTCTCACTGTCCACCCTATCTAACCCTCCGATCATCTTATACGCCTCAATTTGGTCACCTCTTAACCTTCTTCTCTCTAATGAAAATAACCTCAAGTCCCTCAGCCTTTCCTCATAAGACCTTCTCATCATACCAGACAAACCACCTCTGCACTCTTTCCAATGCCTCCACATCTTTCTGAAAATGCGGCGACCAAAACTGTACGCAATACTCCGAGTGCGGCCACAACATGATGTCTTGGTTCTGAAATTCAGTCCCTCTACCAATAAAAACTAACACACTGTACGCAATGATCTGCTCGCTGACTCTGAGCTTGTGCTTACTCAGGATCACTCAATCCTCATTACAGTCTGATGCAAACACAGATAACAGAACTGAACTCAGGATGTAAGATGAAAGTATCGAACAAGAGAAACTAATTTTTGTACAGCATCAGTACATAATCAGATGGTTTCTGTCAGGAGAAAGATCCTTTTTCAGATTTTGGAAAGAGGCCTTTACAGCTCTAATTATTTAAAATTCGTCCCAATAATGTTTTTATTCATTCAAGAAACGGGGGTATTGCTGGTTTTGTCAACATTTATTACTCATGCCTGTTTTCCCATGAGAATCTGCCTTCTTGAAATGTTGTAGTTTTATCAGAGAATCACAGGTTCAGAAGGAGGCCAATCGGCCCATCATATCTGCAGCTGCTCTGAAATGACCATCATTACTTTACACCATTCTCCCACACTTTCCCTGTGACCATTGGACATTGTTTCTGTCTTGACGTCCTTGAATGAACATGCCTCTGTTTTATTAGAACAAAGAAAATGGCTTCTCAACAATGAAAATACCTGCTGTGAGACCAAACAAACAGTTACCTCAACTCCTGACACTTGTGCAGGATGGGTCCCAGCCGCTGGAGCCCTTCACACTGAATGTAGCATCGCTGTAGATCGAGGTGTTTTATTGTATCACAGAGTCCAATGACATGAGACAGGACTGCACAGTCAATCGGGGTCAGTCGCAATTCGTAAAATGAAAGTGTTTTTATAGATCCCACTGTGTTCTGAGCCAGTGCTTTATTCTGAGACTCAAACAGGTAGTGGAATGTGTTCAGGAGCTTCCTTTTCCCAGTTTTAGTCTTTGTGTGTCTAATCTGTCCTTCAACCTTCTCCTTCACCCAGTCAATCACTCGGCAGGTTGTTTGATGAGGAAATGGACCCAGAAGCTCCACCAGGGGTCGAGCTGACTGTGGGGAGGACAGACCAGCAACAAAACGGAGAAATATCTCAAATCGCCCATCTTTCTCGCTGTGGGCTTCACTAAGGAGTTTCCCAATCTCCCCAGGATCTGGAGTCAGGAATTGTGAGAGTGCAGCTACAAACTCTTGGATGGTGAGGTGTGGGAATGTGTAAACCACACTCTGGGCAGAATCATCTCTCTCTAAAAGTTCCATCAGGAACCCAGACAGGAACTGGGAAGGATGTAGATTGTACTCAATCAAATCTCCATTTCCAAACACAATCTTCTTCTTGGAGACTCCTGTGTAGGCCATCTCACCAAGCTTCAGTAACACATCACGGGGGTTTTCAATCTCTCGGCCATGGTTTTTCAGAATGTTGTAAATATTGTAGGAATGTAGTTGGGTGATGGTCTTGGGAACTTGCTGCTGTTTCCTGTCTCTTTGTGTAAAGAAGGGACCCAGTGACAGAGCGAGGATCCAGCAGTAGGAAGGGTTGTAACACATGGTGTACAAGATCTCATTCTCCTCCACATGTTTAAAAACAGCTGCCGCCACTATCTGATCTTCAAAAAACTTGTTGAAATATTCCTTCCGTTCATCACCAACAAATCCCAGGATTTCAGCCCAGACACTGATCTCAGCCTTTTTTAGTAAATGTAATGCAGTAGGACGGCTGGTCACTAGCACTGAACATCCTGGGAGCAGCTTGTGTTGTATTAAACTGTACACAATGTCAGCCACTTCACACCAGCATTCAGGATCTGTGCACATGAACTGAGGTTCTGTATTTCTCCGATTGTCAGCAAAATCAATCGTGTCCTTGAATTCATCCAAACCATCAAATATAAACAGCAATCCCTCTGGGTTCTTCCAGAGCTCCCCAAGAATATTCCCAAAGTAAGGATACTGATCCAATATCAGATTCCTCAGGTTTATTCTCCCGTTAATAGTGTTCAAATCCCGGAATTTAAAACTGAAAACAAATTGAAAATGTGGATATATTTTCCCAGTGGCCCAGTCATAAACAATCTTTTGTACCATTGTTGTTTTCCCAATTCCTGGGACTCCACTCACTGCTACTGAATTCCCAGATTTGGATTTTCTCCGGGAAAAGCTGCTCTGAAACAATTGATCAATTCGGATTTTTTCCAGTTCTTTCTGGAGATGTTTCTTTCTCCATTTTTCATGGTCTCGGCCTCTTGCCAGCAGTTCATGTTCGACAAGTGTCCGATCTCGAACCCTGGAAATAATCGTTAGCTCAGCGTATCGATCAACCAGCTGGAAAATCTTAACCTTCTCCTTTATGAGGATAGTGTTCACTCTCAGTGTTTCAGTTTGTACCCGGAGTGTCTCCTTGTGTTTCTGTTGGAGATCTTCAATCAGAACAGAGAGTGAATATTAATTGCATTAAGACACGACTGTCTTTGTTGAATTTAGAGATTTATTTTACACTGTCAGTCAAGGTTTGAGTGGATATAAAATTGAGTTATTGAAAACCTGATTTGACAATGATTAATTTCCAATTAAAGTTTCAGATCGTCACTTAATTCCAATATTTCTATAACATGCTGGGGCGATTCTCCCAAAGAATCTAAATGTTGAATTTCTGTAAAAACTGAAGTAAATAATGTTGGATTTTTCTGCAGGAGTTTCAAAATGAATCTCCCATAATCTGTGCACAACAGAGTGCACAAGTGGGAATCAGGTTGGAAATCAGTGGCAGGGCCGATTCCGGTTGGAGAGATCGGCAGCATCCCGCTAACGCAGAGATCGGCACATGCATAGTGGCCCCACAATGTTGGCGGCAAGTATTTCTCCCCCTCCTACACAATATCCTCTCCCCCCAACCCAGTGGGCTGACCCTGCCCTAATCTTGACACTCCCCAGCAGGCTGATCCCCTCTCCCCACCCTGATGGCCAGCAGCAATCGCTGTCCTCTCTCTCTCTGTCACTCAGCCCGAATGCAGAATGGAAGCGGGACTCCCCATCCTCACTCCCACAGCCCCGATCCCCATTAGGCCCTGAACCCTTGGGACTGCTCAATGCTCAGTAGGCAATGCCAAGGTGTCCTGGACATTAGGACTCTGCCCCTTTGGCATTGCCAGTACCCCAGGTTGGCAATGCCAGGGTATCCCAGCCACGTCCCACCTACTGGGGCCTTGATGTCATCCCCTTCACTCCAGCGGGGTTTGTTCGCCAGATCCCTGCAAATGGGAAGTTAAACAAAACTCTGCGCGAGGAGGTTGGCAGGTCAAGAGGCTAGTGGGCCTGGAAATTTCAGTGCTGGTCCTGCTAATGATTTTTAAGCAGATTCAAATGCACATTGTAATAATTTATACAGCTCCACACCGATCTCTGGCACAGAGCTGATCGTGTCTGAAATCCAGTTGCTGGAGACAATACAGGCTATGGCCCCCAGCGGGGAGCCTGTGAAATGGCTCTGCACTGGTCTCCTGGTCTGCGAAGCAGCACAGCGGGCTGGGAGAATCACCCCCACTGATTTTACAGAGGTGATGTTTTAATTCTGATATTAATACTTTCCACTCTGCTCTTATTATAGACATCTCATTATAGATCTCGATTATATAGCAGTTGACATAGTTTGAATTAGTCAGAGCTCCCAATCTGCTGCAGAAATGGTAAGTGGAATATTAGAGACTGTGTGGGAGCAGGAGAGACTGTAATTATTCAGGAGTCTCACTGTTAAGCTACTTAAACTTCACTAGGTTCTCTGACATGTTCTGTGCATTAGAAAAGCAACAGTTTTGAACATGGAAAATTCTGCTATTCTATCAGGCTGTTACCACATTATTTATTGGGGAGCCATTTGGCTCAGTTGTGTAGATGCTTGATGTGGATTTTGTTATAACAACAGCCTGGTGATCGACCCCTGCTCAAATTCAGGACCTCACTCATTGCTCTGCCCATGGTGGAGATATAATCTGCCTTTAGAAAGAGAACTCAAAAAAACCCCTTTCCCTTTTATAGCGTTTCAGTTTAATCTCGAATAATATTTCGGAGATTGTACACATGGATTCAAGAATTCTGCTTTGATATCAGGCATACTATGACAACAAAAAGAAATAGAACAAGCCACTTTGCGAAATGTAATGTGAAAGCAGTAAACAATCAAAGTTCATTTGAACTGTTTACCAATAATTTTAGTATTTTGATTAATTCTGTCTCTTGTTTCTTTGTAATGCAAAAATGTCACTTGCTTAGTTTTCACACTGACTTCAAACATAACCTCTGAATTAAAGGATTGCTGAGTGGAACAGTGTGCTCTCTTTCACTGCTATTCAAAAACAAGCAGTAGTTTTGTATCAAGCCCAGATATTCTCTTTTCCTCAGATTTCTGCTTCAGATTAAGATCCTGCTGTGTGATCAGTAGTTAGTCTTTTTTATCAAATATTTTCTGATGGCAAATTCTGTTCCACGAAATGTTAAATTTCAATACTCCCCCCGCGCTGCCCAAGTGTTTAACTCTACATGGGGTAAATCAAAGCGAGGAATCTACAGGCTAATCAGCGAGATGTATATTGTCTGGTAGGTGATGCAAGGGAAAATATAAGATATTCTTTTTGATCACTGTGAAAAGGGAGAGACAACGAGATATTCACAAATCACATTTTGCAATAAATAGATTGTGTTGGAATTTATTGAGAAATTGAGTCTATCAGTGGATTTGGGAATCGTTGGGCATTATCGTTCTAGACTGATAAGATTCCTCACACAAGGTCACTGTGAGACGGTGCTGTTGTTTCAGTGGAAATGAGGAAGTCTGGATTTGGAATGGTCTTCAATGTCATGATTAAAACTTAAGTGATTAAAAGATGAGGTTCAGTTTGAAGACATGAGCTTCCCTGAGAATTAGTCCGACACACATTACTCTTAATGGTCCACGTTCATGAGGTGAACAAAATTGAACAAGTTTGGAGCAATACTAGAGTATTAGATGTAGAGTAAATATTATTTGGATAATTAACACTGTAGAGAACAATCGTAGGAAAAAAAATATGCATTTGTGTGAGTGCAGTGAGAAAACATGGGCAAACAGTGTTTCATTAAGACCAATGTGTCTCAAATGTAGTTGTTGAGGCAATGTTGAATAGGGACATCATTTATCAGGAATAATAGAGACAGAGTGAGAGAGGAATGAGCTTGGTATAATTGGCGGCAGCAAACCTGCCAGAGACCTGGGTTCAATTCTGGTGACACCTTGTTGAGTCTGCACATTCTCCCCGTATCTACGTGGATTTCGTCCCAATGCTTCAGTTTTCTTCCACACTCCAAAGATTTGCAGGTTAGATTCATTGCCTTGGGCTAATATTTGCATACATCTGGCAGTTGTTTTACTCTGCATTCTGAATGAAGGATGTTCCTTTTCAATCTGGCTTCCTGAGCCTGTCCCTAATTCCCGTGAAAATGTGCTTGTCAGCTGCTTTCTGGACCCACTGCAGACCACATGGTGTAGTTACAACTACAATACTGATCCAAAGAGAGTATTTTGATCCACTGACAATGATAGGTTTAAGTACGGGGTGAGAGGAGAGCTGGATAGATGGGTACAGAACTGACTTGGCCACAGAAGACAGGAATAGCAGTAGAGGGTTGCTCTGGGACCAGCGATCTAGGATCAGATCTAGGACCTTTGTTATTCATAGTTTATATCAATGATTTGGAGGAAAATGTAGCTTGCCTCATTAAGTTCACATACGACACAAAAAATTGTGTCAGAGGATATGCAAAATATAGTCCTACTGGAGACTTGGATGGAGAAATGGCAGATGGAGTTTAATCCAGGTAAGTGAGAGATAATGCATTTTGGAAGGTCCAATGCATGTTGGAATTATACAGAAAATGATAGAACCTTTGGAATACTGACAGGCAGAGAGATCTGGGTCCACCAACTACTGAAAGAGGCAAATGAGGGATAAAGCATACGGCATGTTTTCCTTTATTTTTCAGGCCAACGAGTATAAAAATGGGCGGGTTATGCTGCAGCTATACAGAAATTTAGGCTTCATTCAGAATAGTGTGTCTAATTCTGATTGCCACACTACCAGAAGGTTGTGGATGCTTTGGAGAGAGTTCAGAAGAGTTGACCAGGGTATCAACTGGTCAGGAGGGTATTGGTTAAGAGGAGAGGTTGGATAACCTCAGTTTGTCCTCACTGGAATGGTGGAGGTTGAGTAGTGGCCTGATAGAAGTCTACAGATCATGAGTGTCATGACCAGATGCTCTTTCCTACAGTACATGAGTCAAGTACTAGAGAGCATAGATTTAAGGTGCATGGGGAGAAGTTCAGAGCAGATTTGTGAAACAAGTGTTTTGTACACAGAGGGTTGTGAATATCTGGGATGTGTTGTCTGGGGAGGTGATAGGAACAGGTATGATAGCAGCATTTAAGGGGTAACCAGACAAATACATGAATAGGATAAGAACGGAAGGATACGGACTCCCTACGTGTGTATGGTTTTAGTTTAGGCAGACATCATGGTCGGTGCAGGCTGTGAGTGCCAAAAGGACCTGTTCCTGTGCTGAATTTTTTTTTTCGAACACAGAGCTATTTCCAAGTCAGGATGGTGAGTGACTTGCAGGAAAACAGTGGTGTGCCCATGTGACTGCTGCCCTTGATCTACTGGATAGCAGCAGCCATAAGTTTGGAAAGTGATATCTAAGCAGCCTTGCTGTGTTCAGCTGGGCATCTTGTAGATAGTAAAACCTGCTGCCATTTTTCATCAGTGGTGGAGGGGATAATTTTTGTGCGTATTTATCAAACAGTCTACTTTAAACTGGCATGTGATGAATTCCATGTGTATCATTGAGCTGCACTTACCCAGGGTGTGGGCAGAGAATTCCATCACACTTCTGACTTGTGCCTTGTGGATAGTGGGAAGTGTTTGGGGAGTAAGAGATGATTTTCATGCTGTAGAATTCTTAGCAGCTGACCTGATCTTGTAGTCACACTATTCATATATCTAATCCAGTTCAGTTTCTGGTTAATGATAACCCTCAGGTTGTTGATAGTGGGGATACAGCAAACAGTAATTTCATCGATTGTCAAGGGGTGATGGTTATTTCTACTCTTGTTGAAGATAGTTATAGATTGGCACGTGTGTGGTGTGAAATTTACATACAACCTTGTCAGATCAAACCTAGGTTTTGTCCAGAACTGGCTGCATTTGGCCATGAATTGCTTCAATATCTGAAGAATCATCAATGTTACAGAACATTGTACAATCATCAATGGACATCTCCGATTTTAAACACTGAGCCCTGGTGGTCTGGGTTTGGATTAATGGGCCATCTAGGATTTTGCTGCTCACTAATTTGATATGTTTACGGTGGGAATGATTTCTCAGGTACAGTGAATCCTTTACACCTGGATCAAGGCCCGACTCTTTACTGTGAGTCCAGAACATAAGAACTAGGGGCAGGAATAGGCCATCTGGCCCCTTGAGCCTGCTCTGCCATTCAATAAGATCATGGTTGTTTTTTCCCCTTTCGCAGACTCAGCTCCAGTTACCTGCCTGCTCATCATAACATTTTACTATTCAAAACATATCTATTCCTGCCTTAAAAACATTCAATGTGGTTGCCTCAACTGCTTCACTCGGTAGGGAATTTCAGATTCACAATCTTTTGCTTGAAGAAGTTCTTCCTCAACTTAGTCCTAAAACTGCTCCTTCTTATTTTGAGGCTGTGTTCCCTCGTTCTAGTTTCGCCGGTCAATGGAAACAATTTTCCTGCTTCGATCTTATCTATTCCTTTCATATCTTATATATTCCTGTAAGGGCTCCCCTCGTTCTTCTGAATTCTAATAAGTATCTTAACAGTCCTCTCAGTCTCTCCTCAAAAACCAACTCCCCTAACTCCAGAATCAATCTCATGAATCTCCTCTGCACCCCTTCCAGTGCCAGTATATCCTTTCTCAAGTAAGGTAACTAAATCTCTACACAATACTCCAGGTTTGGCCTCACCAGCACTCTATACAACTGCAACATAACCTCGCTGTTTTTAAACTTCATCCGTGTATCAATGAAGGACAAAATTCCATTTGCCTTCCTAATTACCTGCTGCAGCTGCAAACAGACTCCTTGTGATTCTTGCACAAGGACACCCAGGTCCCTCTGCACAGCAGCATGCTGCAATTTTTACCATTTAAGTAACAGTCCATTTTGCTGTTATTCCTACCAAAGTAAATGACCTCACATTTACCAACATTGTACTCCATCTGCCAGACCCTCGCCCATTCACTTAGATTACCTACATCTCTTTGTAGACTTTCAGCGTCCTCTGCACACTTTACTCTGCCACTCAGCGTTGTTTCATCTGCAAATTTTGATACATTACACTGATCTCAAACTTCAAATCATCTGTGTAAATCATAAACAATAACTGTCTCAACACTGATCCCTGAGATACAGCATCAGTCACTGGTCACCAACCAGAGAAACACCCAATTGCCCCCACTCTTTGCTTCCTGTTAGAAAACCCAGGCAGACAGGAGCTCTGTACTGAGATTCACACGGTACCAGGTTTTGGTCAGAATTAATAGCAATTAACAGCGAAAAGATGCAATGGTCACAGATTTTTTTTTGGCAAAAAAATATATAAATTGTACAAATTGTAATTTGAAGCTATGTATCATTGACTATTAATGAGAAAACTGAATCATGCTCTACTCAATTTTCAGTCTTTAATTTTCACTACCCCAAATTTTCACAATCTCTTAAAAGGCTCCAATCAGTCATTCAGATTCTCAGAAGTGAAATAGTTTATAATCTCCATTTCCTCTCTTACCTTTCAGGTTACTGGGTAATTCAGATAAACCATGTGCGATATCCATATAATCAAATGAATCAGCACCTATTTAAATAAATTAAATTCCATGAAATTAGCTCTGTGTAATATTACAGTGATGTTGTTTAAATGTGAAATTGAATTCACTGTGATTTTACCGTACCAAGCTCCTGTATTTCTTTCAGTATTTTATCCAGCTTTGGGACTCCGTGACACATTCTCACAAAGGATTCCCACATCACCCTTCGAGCCCGAGATCCTTTCTCCATCACCAGATTGAGGAGAAGTTTGGAACTGTCCTCCCGGTTTCCCTTCTCCACGAGCTCAGTGACTTTCTATGAAGAATAATTATGAAGAATAATGAGACTCAGAGTGAAAGATAAACACTGAGAATGAGAAGGAAATGGGATTTCCCAGTTGTTTTCAGCTCAGAAATCAGTCACTGGGCCAAGTCCTGATCCATAATAAACATGGACTGAAAACTCTCTTGAAATGTCCAATCGTTAACAATAAACAAATGAGAATCAACTGAACCAGAACTTAAAAACACATTTCAATTCATGTGAGGAATCACTGAGAATCTGCAATATTTTTATGTGATTAGTTGTTTGTCCTTTAGTATACAACCTGGTGAGGCAGTACGGTAGCACAGTGGTTAGCACTGCTGCTGCACAGTGCCAGTGAACCTGGGTTCCATTCCCGGCTTGGGTCACTGTCTGTGTGGAATTTACACATTCTCCTTGTATCTGCGTGCATTTCCTCCGAGTGCTCTTTTTCCTCTCAACCCAAAATGTGCAGGGTTAATTTGATTGACTGAAATTGTCCCTTAGTGTCCTGAGATGCGTAGGTTAGCAGGATTAGTGGGTAAATGTGTAGGGATAAGGCAGTCAGGCCTGGTTGAGGTGCAGACTTGATAAGCCAGATGGCATCTTTCTGCACTGTAAGGACTCTATGATACCAGGACGTTGGATTACTGATTGACAACATGATCCACTTTTTCCACACACAGGAAATCTTGATGAGATTGTTGTTTATCCAAAAGGATAATGTGTCTTTGAAAGTCTCTTCCTGAAATGGTGGTAGGAATGGAGAGGTGGATGGTCTTGTTAAGCCAGGAGTTATGGGTATCGTGGATAGGCAGTCTGCAGATTGGAGGCTACAATCAAATCAGACATGACGTTATCAAAGAGGCAGACTTGAGGGGCTGAACAGCCTACTCCTATCCACACAGTGGCACAGTGGTTACCATTGCTGTCACAGTTTGATCCCAGCCTTGGGTGACTGACTGTGTGGAGTTTGCACATTCTTCCCATGTTTGTGTGGGTTTCCTGCAGATGCTCCTGTTTCCATTCTGTAAAGATGGGCCTGGTAAACTGTTCTTTCAAAGAGTTGGTGCAGAATGATGGGCCTCCTTATGGATTGTAGGGAGTCCTGCTCTCCATGGGTAAGTAAACTAAACAGCAGCGAATCCGAACTCAGACGGAGAGAAATAATGAGACTGACCTGTTGTTTAAATGGAAGCAATGTTAAAATGAAATCTGACTGAGAAATTGCCATTGACTAATCCAAATACTGACTGCTAATTTAGATCAGGAGAATGAGACATTGACAGTGGTGAAAAATCTAATGTAATCTTTACCGTTCACTAACTCAAATTCCAGAACATAGAACAATACAGCACAAACAGGCCCTTCGGCCACGACTTGCGCCGATCACATCTACCAATCCACAGACCTATCTATAACGCCCTACCCTATTCGTTCCCATATACTCATCCAGAAGTCTTTTAAAAGACCCCAAGTGAGTTTGCCTCAACAACCTCTGACGGCAGTCGGTTCCATTCACTCACCACCCTCTGAGTGAAAAACCTACCCCTGACATCTCCTCTGTATTTGCTTCCCTACACTTTAAATCTGTGTCCTCTCGTAGTCACCATTTCAGCTTGGGGAAATAGTCTCTGAGAGTCCACCCTATCTATGCCTCTCAGCATTTTATAAACCTCTATCAGGTTTATAGAGGAGAAGAGTGAGAAGAGTCCCAGCTCCCTCAACCTTCATAAGGCCTGCCTCCCAATCCAGGCAGCATCCTTGTAAATCTCTTCTGAACTCTCAACAGCCTCTACATGCTTCCTATAATGAGGTGACCAGAACTGCGCACAATACTCCAACGGGGTCTGACAAGAGTCTTATAGAGCTGCATCATTACCTCCTGACTCCTAAACTCTATTCCTCGAAGGCCAGTACACCATACGTCTTCTTGACCACTTCCTCCACCTGAGAGGCTGATCCTATGGACCCGGACCCTGAGATCCTTCAGCTCTACAACACAGCTAAGACTCCTACCCCTTATATTGTCCTCCTTCATCCCATTATTCCTGCCAAAATGGACCACTACACATTTATCCGCGTTGAAGTCCATCTGCCACTTCTCCACCCAGTCTTGCATCCTGTCTATGTCTCGCTGCAACTTTTGGCATCCATCCAGACCATATACAACACCACCGACCTTTGTATCGTCGGCGAACTTACTAACCCATCCCTCCACTTCCTCATCCAGGTCATTTATGAAAATGATAAACAGCAGGGGTCCCAGAACAGATCCCTGGGGCACTCCACTGATTACCGACCTCCATGCAGAACAAGACCCATCCCACAACCACTCTCTGCCTTCTGCTGGCAAGCCAGTTCTGGATCCACGAGGCCAAAGCCCCTTGGATCCCATGCCCTCTCACCTTCTCCAGAAGCCTTGCATGTGGGACCTTATCAAACGCCTTACTAAAGTCCATGTACACTACGTCCACCACCCTTCCTTCATCAATGTATTCAGTCACATTTTCGAAGAACTCAACTACGCTCGTAAGACATGACCTGCCCTTGACAAAACCATGCTGACTATTTCTAATCAGTCCAAACTTCTCCAAATGTTTATATATCTTATCCCTCAGAAGCCTCTCCATCAGCTTACCAACCACTGAAGTCAAACTCACCGGTCGGTAATTTCCTGGACTATCCCTGTTCCCTTTCTTAAAGATAGGAACCACATCCGCAATCCTCCAATCCTCCGGAACCTCTCCCGTTTCCATGGACGACGCAAAGATCATTGCCAGGGGCTCTGCAACCACTTCCCTCACCTCCCACAATAACCTGGGGTACATCCCATCCGGTCCCGGCGACTTGTCTATCTTGATAGAATTTAACAAGTCTAACACATCCTCTTTCCTAACATCCACATACTCAATCTTTTCCATATGCCTCAAACCTGCAGTGCAATCTCCCAGTTCACTTTCCACCGTGAATACCGAGGCAAAGTACTCGTTAAGCACCTCTGCCATTTCTTCCGGATTCACACAGACTTTTCCCCCTTCACCTTTTATAGGCCCTATCCCTTCTCTTCTCATCCTTTTACTTTTCACATATTTGTAGAAGGCCTTGGGATTCTCCTTAATCTTACCTGCCAAGGCCTTCTCATGACACCTTCTGGCTCTCCTAATTTCCTTTTTAAGTTCCCTTCTACACACCTTATACTCCTCTAGATCCCCTAGCTCTCTGAACCTTTTATATACTTTTTTTTCTTCCTAACTAGGTTCACCACTACCTTGGTGCACCACGGTTCCCGTGTCCTACCAGAATCTCCTTGACTCCTCAGAACGTTGTCTTGCAGTGCCCCAGACAAACATTCCTTGAAAATCCGCCACTTTCCTTCTGTATTCTTCCCCAAGAACACCTCCTTCCAGCTTATACGTCCAATTACCTGCCTAATGTTTTCATATTTCCCCTTACTCCAGACATACACCTTCTTAGCCTGCCTGATACTATCTCTTTCCATCGCTATCGTGAAAGAGATAGAATTATGATCTCCATTCCCAAGATGCTCACCTGATATACGTGACACCTGCCCTGGCTCATTAGCAAGCACCAGGTCAAGTACAGCCTCTCCTCTCGTAGGCTTTTCCACATACTGTCTTCCTGAACACACCTAACAAACTCCACACCATCCAAACCCCTTACCCTTGGGATATTCCAGTCGATGTTTGGGAAATTGAAATCTCCCATCACAACAATCCTGTTATTTCTACATCTGTCGAGGATCTGTTTCCCTATCTGCACCTCAAGTTCCCTGTCGCTATTGGGCGGCCTATAGAATACACCCAGCAAAGTTATCGAGCCTTTGCTGTTCCTAACTTCCAGCCACAGAGACTCTGTAGACATTCCCTCCCTGTCTTCTACCTCCTCTACAACCATGACACTGTCCCTGATCAACAGTGCCACACCACCTCCTCTTTTGCCCCCAACCCTGTTCCTCCTGAAACATCTGAATCCCGGCACCTGAAGTACCCAGTCCTGTCCCTGAGACAACCAAGTCTCTGTAATGGCCACCACATTACACTCCCAAGCAGCAATCCACACCCTAAGCTCATCTACCTTATTTACTACACTCCTGGCATTAAAATAGACACATCGCAGCCCCTCAGTCAGGATATTTCCCTTTTCCACCACCTGCCTAACCCCTCAGAGTGCCTACAGTCCTTCCCTACCTGGGAACTAACCTCCTTTCTCGTTTTCAAATTACTGTGATGAAATCTCGATAAAGAGGAAAGGGGAATTAGATAGGATTTGAGAGACAGTAACACAGTTACAAGTGCGGTGTGAAGGAGGGGCTGTGTGAGATTTCAGAGTCACGTTAACGGACAATTTGAGACTGAAGTTTACAGGAATGGTTCAAACTCATTGACTGGTAAACTAGAATAATGGGAATTTTAAATCGAAAATATCTGAGGATTGGAGGGTCATCACGAGTATAAAGCGATATCTGGAGTCTGACGGGGAACACAGTAAAAGCAGCAGAATCTGAGTAGTTGAAGATAAAGGACAATGTGGGAGTCCCAACAGCAGAACATTGGAACAGAGGAATCTGGGGGTAACAAAAATATAGATTCAGATTCAGCAGGAGCTGTGCTGAGGTTGGAGTAGAAACTTATATTGTTACATTCAGAGAATAAGAATATTTCTGCACTGACAATTATTCAGGAAATGGAGTTCAGCTTGATTCTGAACACTGAAGTCACAGATAGTCTGGCTGAGAATGGAATAAAATCACGTGGCGAGGAGATGGAGTTTGTGCTAGAGGTAGCAGACAATGGCGTTTTTTTTTTCAATGTTTAAGAAGAAAGGGAGTAAATTACTTTCCCAGAGCACAGTGACACTAAATCACAAAGGGAAAGAATCCAATTATATTATGTTCCCTCATGAAGACTGACTTTTCACAGTGAAAAAATAAAATAGGGCAGCATTCTTTTTAAACACGATTCCAGCTTCTATTCTGTAAGATTCTGAGACTATAATGACTGAAAGAAGCCCAACATGTGTGCATCCAGGACCTTTCTGGATGAAGAGTGAGATTGAGGAAGAAGGGTTGGCGGTGTGTTAGATGTGGAAAAGTTCCATCAGTTTGTCTATGGCAGACATTTCACAATCGTTACTAACCACAAATTCTTACTGGGACGTTTCAACCAGGACAAGGCATCCTGTTATTGTCTCCATCCAGATACAGTGTTGGGCCTTTCTACTGGCCGCCTACAAATATCCACTAGCCTGGAATCCAGATTGCCAATACACTGAGTCACCTCCTATTACCCACAAGCCTGTCTCTTTACCAGCACTGCATCAGATCGTGATGACACTAAATCATTTGGAGAGTTTTCCAGTCTCCAAAAGACAGATTAGAGCCTGAGCATAGAAAGATCAATCTACAGTATTTGATCCTATATGATGGATTCCAATGATGACAGAACTTTCTAATGCTGTAAAAGCACCGGCCCAACCCCGTACGGGGAGACATTGCCTGTCAGCATAAGTTATTTGTCAGTAGTAAAATGGCCTGCAAGTTAGATTATAATAACTAATGATTGACTTTGGTGAATCTTCCCAGGACCGTCTCTGTATTTTCATATTAGGGCATGCAAGTGGGCCAGCATGGAAGGCAAATTCAGGATAATTTTTCTATAAGTAATCAATCCCAGAAAAAAATTCAACCCTGTGGAATTCCTTGGAGCTTTTGCTTCCTTGATTGTTTTTACCTTAGCCTCTACAGGGTCTAACCTGTTGCCATCTATCTGGTAGCCTAACTAGGTTATTTTAGCTGCTTGGAAGATCACTTCTCCCTCATCAAACACACTCCCGTTTTTGAAATATGCCAGGCCTTCCTGCTCTGAAGCCCCCGTAACCAGAACATCAGCTATCTATATTGCTAGTTGGGTTGCCCTTGAAGAATGTTCTCCATGACTCATTGGAAAATGGCACACTGGTGAAATCGAAGGGCAAGGGAGTTTACTTCTATTGTCCCTTGTTCACATTTCTCACATATTTCTAGGAGGACTCAGCTGAAGAGAGACGTGGCCCGTGTCCAAGATGGTGAACATCTGGCTACCTGTTGAGTTAGCATAGAAGTCTTTGATTCTGAGCAGGAGTACATATCGAGTTTGGAAAACCAGCTGAGAGTTTATAATTCCGATGACAAACTGATTTGCCAGACTTAAGCAAAAAAAAACCACTACGGGCACCACCCATTATGCTGCCTACCAACCTATCGTGTCAATTCATCTCGAGGCAGCATGACTTCACAAATGTCCTGCTAATTTTCATCATCCAGACAAGAAATACATGACCGTTTCCTGAAGGTTTCTCAGCCATTGAAATGGTATCTCTGGAGTATAACAGAGGGATTTGGGTCATGATGGTTTTTCCCTTGGTCTACTACTTCATCAAAAGTTTAAACCAGGGACATGAGGCAACGTCAAACTTTTGAAATCATACTGAATGTCAGGGCCTCGCATGCTGTCAACAATATTACATTTGTTTTTCATTTCCTTCAGTGTTGCTAACATGAAAATAGTAAAATATGCACTCTGTACACTGTTATCATAAGTTTCAAGTTTTCCAAAAACAAACATAGGTGCTTTTCATTATTGAAGCAAATTGACAAATGGTGGTCGTCTGCAGAGACTTCTCATCACCAATGCAGTAAGTCTCCAAATCCATTTTCCCATCACAGAAACCATTTATTGAAAATCAAAAGGAAGAGCCACAATCATCAATTAAAGCAAGCGACTCTGTATCCCAGAACCAGCAATCTGGCTAAAGCTTCTGCTCAAGCAGGAAGTTTGTATTTCAAAAAGACAGCGGGAGATTTAATGACCATTTCCCATATCCTTTATGATGGACATAACACTCGACTACACAACTCATTGAATCAGGGCTCGGCCTTTGGTTTGATTATAATGAGGCAGTGATGGGTGTGTGATGCTATTATCGAATAGATTGAGGTGATAAGCAATTTCCACCTAGTAAATCTATCACATTTCACTGGGGGATAGCATCACATAATACCACACCCACTCCTCAGTTTAAAGAAAGTACTTTATCTCCAACACAGACTATGCACTGAGTCTTACCAACACTGTCATGAACAAGTGAATCTGCCACAATAGTGTTTCAGGACTGGAAAGTTCAATCAGTAATCGTGCTGCCAGGACATCCTTGAGCAGAGAAATTGGATTGTGTTGCCTGTTTTTCTAAACTACTTCAGGGGATAGTGAATAATCAACCATGTCGTACGTATCTAGAAGCACAGGCAGGCCAGCTTGAGCCAGGACAGCTCAGCTAGAGTGACAACCTAAATGTTATGTCTTCACTTTAAAAGGGTTGCAGGGAAAAGCATGGGAACTACAGGCTGGTGAGCCTCATATCTGTTGTGGGTAAGTTGTCAGGAGGTTTTTTGAGAGACAGGATCTACAGACATTTAGAGATGCAAGGACTCATTAGGGACAGTCAGCATGGATTTGTGAGCGCGGCCGAGCTGTGAAGTATACAAAATGATCTCCAGATCCCCAAAATATTTTTTCCAAAAATATTTTATTCATAAAAAGTTTCAAATAAACCATTGCAAAACTCCATGTCTTGAATTGCAAAAACAGTGCAGAATCAAACCTTCATACATTTCTATACAAAGCGCAGTCATATCATTTCCAAACTTAAACTCTATATATATGCCCCAAAAACTGCCACTGCTCAGACCGGCGCACAGCAACTACCTTTTCCCAAAAATATACTTTATTCATAAAAAACTCAAATAAACCCTTCAAAATTACATGTCTTTGTATTGCAAAACAGTGCAGAACTAAAAAAAAATTTTAAATAGTTCCACACAAATTACAGTCATAACATTTCAAATTCCTGAACTTTGAGGTTTCCCTCTCCTCATACCTGGGTCTGGTGTAGACTTAAAGACAGGAATATTATTAGTCAATAACTCCATTATCAGAGCAGCTTGTGATTCCTTGTCTGCTAGAAGATTATCTGGACAGAACATCATTTGTTAATATATATCCTGATAGTTCTGTACTGATTGAAATAATGCATTCTGTGTTCCTCCCACTTACCCGATGTTCTTTTCCGGTGAAAATCCCCTCGTATGTTAATGATAAGCTGACTCCATCCACTCCTCCTTCCATTGCCTGCTCTAGTCTGTCCCGGTAGAATTTTGTCAGTTTAAACAGTTGGTAATCATCACAGTTTGTCAGGAACTCAGGGATTGTGGAGTTTGGATCTGTGAACACAAATGGAGAAAAATAAACATGTCAATGAGTTTCTATCCATGTTGTTCCACTTCACTTT
Organism: Sphyrna mokarran; assembly: GCA_024679065.1. Classification (NCBI taxonomy): domain Eukaryota; kingdom Metazoa; phylum Chordata; class Chondrichthyes; order Carcharhiniformes; family Carcharhinidae; genus Sphyrna; species Sphyrna mokarran. The sequence goes on from JAGIQG010000111.1 coordinate 59,076, forward strand.
ACAAGAAGCAACTGAAACCCCCTGTGAACCGTATTATCAAACACCTTCTGGGAGCACAAACATTCAGCGACAGCATATCTGATCTTACCCTGTAACGAACTTAGCCCCAAATCCTTGAAGATCCATTGTTAAAAGAGGCTATCAATTCCAAATATAAAAATCAACATGTTTTTAATTGTTCACTGATGTGGGGGTTGCTGGTAAGGCCTGAGTTTGTTTTCTTTCCTAAATTGTCATTGGAGGGAAACTTGCATAGTGGTTTTCCCAAATATCTGCTGCCCTTGTACCTCAAGGGTGACAGAGGTTGTGGATTGGGAAATGTTAAAGAAGCTGTTCCTCCTGTAAATGATGCATATTACTATCACTGTGCATTGGTGGCAAGGGAGTGAGGTGCTGTTCAAAACTGGGCTATCTTCTCCTGGGTAATATAGAGCTTCCAGCGTCCATGGAGCCAATCATCAAGCAGGTTGCAATTTTTCCAGTTGTCTTTGCAAATTGTGGACTTTGGGGAGGCAGGTGGTGACCTATTGTTGTTGCTGCTGCTATATGTATACGGCTGTTTCTGGTCAAAGTCACTGTGGCCAACTATAATGTAAGAAATGACATACAGTTGGCATCAGAATGGATTGGGAAGGGACTGCCAATCCTTCAGTCCTGAGATAGGAGTAGAGAGGTGAGGGAGTGTGGGCCGGGTCACTTCCAGATGGGTCAGAGACAGAAAGGCTGTTCCTGGGCTAATAATCACAGTGCATGTGCAAAATTTGAAACACAAAATTGCAGGACAACAAGCATCCCAGTAGAACACAACCCAGAGTCTTTGAGATCATCATTCCTTGCCTTTTGATCAGCTGGTATAGCAGAGGCAGGAGATCCTTGCTGATAGCAGCTCAAATCTTGCCATTCAGTTCTATGGCCTTAATTGTTCAGAATATTCCTTGTCATGTGAAATTAGACAGTTAAATTGTCAGCCTGAATGGGGGACTGTGGGCCACTGCATCACCTCTAGGATGAAGTGGCTTAATTAAAAATTCAAACTCCACCTTTCGGGAATGAAATCAGAAGAAACCAGAAGAAAGCTTCATACACAATAACTCTCATCTGTAAATGATGCAGAGTGGGGCGGAGTTGGTTGCCTTTGACATCAAGGGAATATTTGACCGATTCTGGCATTCAGATATCCTGATAGAATTCAAACCAAAGAGAATCAGAGAAATCTCTCCATTGGCTGGAGTCGCACTGAGCAAATAGGAAGATTGTTGTGAAGGTTGAAGGTGACGCATCTTTACTCCAGAATTCTGCAGTGAGGGGCTAGGCCCAATCATCTTCATTTGCTTCATCAACGATCTCCGTTTTACCATAAGGTCAGAAGTGGGGATGTGGGCTGATGGTTGCACGATGCTCAGTTCCATTCATGACTGTTTAAATACTGAAGCAGTCCGTGTCTCTATACAACACGACCCAGACTGTATCCAGGCAGGGGCAGATAAGTGGCAGGTAACATTAACACCAGACAACTGCCACACAATGAACATTACCAACAGCAGATAATCTAATTATCTCCCCATGGCATTCAACAAAATTACCATCACTGAATCTTCCACTGACCATATTCCCTGGGTTACCATTGAGACAAAACTGAACTTGACAAGCAATATAAATTCTGTGTCTATTGGAATTCTGCAGCAGATATTTTTCATTTCCTGATTCCCGAAAGCCATTAACTGTTTAAAATGTACAAGTCAGTAAAGTGATGGAATATACATCTCTTGCCCAGAAGAAACCAGCTCTGTTGACATGCAATAAGATTAACACTATTAATGACAAAACAACCTGTTTGATAGGCAACCACTATAGCACTGTCCAAGCCCATGACCTCTATCCCCTAGCAGGGTGGCATATGTATAAGAACACGACCACATGAAAGTTCTCCTCCTCCCCATTCTGACTTGGAATTATATTCCATTTCTTTCGCTATCGTTCGATCAAAATCCCAGGACTCCCTTCCTAATATACTCTGGGTGTACCTGCACCACACGGATTGCAGATTCTTGATTCAACATTAGATTCCTGGAAATGTCTGGCTTGCTGTTCTCTAATTTGCTGTAAATTCTGATGCAGATTTTAACATATCCCCATTTCCATATCTTCACTGTCAATATCATTAGTGTCAGTTTTTACAGGGTCATCATTATCACTGACCATCATCTGTTCTCAAATGTAATCAAAAAATTGTGTTGATTTAATATCACTTGCAAATTTCATTCCACGCTTTCGAAATGTGTCTTTTTCATTTATTGTTCATTCCAGATAACAATATCTATACTAATATTGTTTTGTGTAAAAGGGGTGCGAGGAACACACAACTGTGCTGAACAGTGACTGACAGCAGCAAATTAATTTCAAGTGGGACTTCAGTGCATGGGAGAGGGGTGTGGTATAATGGGAATTATTCTAAGTTAATGAAATGAGCAATCAAATTAAGTTAACTAAATAACACAAGTACCAACAGCAGCATTGATGCTACGTTACACTGTGGAAATGTGGGAGGTTTTGGATAACAAGGCAATTCCTGATAAATACATCTGCAGAAAGTATAAGCAGCTGGAGGAAATCCATATCATATGAATTCCACAGGGGCAGGAATGGTTGTTGCAGGTTCCAGGGTTCAGATGTTTCAGTCAGAGCAGAGGTGGTGGTAGAAGAAGGGGAGGAGTGGCCTTGTTAGTTAAGGACAGCATTACGGTGACAGAAAAGACATTTGATGTGGACTTGTCTGCTGAGGTAGTGTGGGCTGAGATTAGAAACAAGAAAGGAGAGGTCACACTGTTGGGAGTTTTTTTTAAAGAGGCCTCCAAAAAGTTCCAGAGAAGTAGAGGAAGGGATTGCAAAGTTGATCCTGGATAGGTGTGAAAGTAACAGGGTAGTTGTAATGGGGGACTTTAACTTTTCTAATATCGATTGGAAAAGCTACAGTTCAAGTACGTTAGAGGGGTCAGTTTTTGTTCAATGTGTGCAGGAAGGTTTCATGACTCAGTATGTAGATAGGCCAACAAGAGGCGAGGCTATATTGGATTTGGTATTGGGTAATGAACCAGACCAGGTGTTAGACTTGGAGGTGGATGTGCACTTTGGTGATAGTGATCACAATTCGGTTACGTTTACCTTAGTGGTGGAAAGGGATGGGCACGTACCGAATAACAGTAGTTATAGCTGGGGGAAAGGTAATTATGAGGCTATTAGGAAAGATTTAGGATGCATAGGGTAGAGCAGGAAATTGCAGGGGCTGGGGACATCTGAAATGTGGAGCATATTTAAGGAACAGCTTCTGCATGTCCTTAATGAATATGTACCTGCCAGGCAGGGAGGAAGTGGTCGAGTGAGGGAACCATGGTGTACTAGGGAAGTTGAATCTCTGGTGAAGAGGAAGAAGGAGGCTTATATAATGATGAGACGTGAAGGCTCAGTTAGGGCAATAGAGAGCTATAAATCAGCCAGGAAGGAGCTAAAGAGGGAGTTGAGAAGAGCTAGAAGAGGACACGAGAAGACTTTGGCGGATAGGATTAAGGAGAATCCTAAAGCTTTTTACAGGTATATAAATAATAAAAGATTGGTTAGGGCAAGATTAGGGCCAGTCAGAGATAGCAGTGGGAAGTTGTGCGTGGAGCCTGAGGAGATAGGAGAGACACTGAATGAGTATTTTTCGTCAGTATTCACGCAGGAGAAAGACAGTGTTGTCGGGGAAAATACTGCGATACCAGGTTGTAGACTGGGTAGGATTGAGGTTCATAAGGAGGAGGTGTTAGCGAATCTTGAGGGTATGAAAATTGATAAGTCCCCTGGGCCAGATGGGATTTACCCTAGGATTCTCTGGGAGGCTAGAGAGAAGATTGCAGAGCCTTTGGCTTTGATCTTCATGTCGTCGTTAGCTACAGGTATAGTGCTGGAAGACTGGAGGATGGCAAATGTTGTCCCTTTGTTCAAAAAGGGGAGTAGGGACCATTCTGGAAATTGTAGACCGGTGAGCCTGACTTCTGTTGTGGGCAAGGTCTTGGAAAGAATTATAAGGGATAGGATTTATAAGCATCTAGAGAGGAATAAATTGATTAGGGATAGTCAGCACGGTTTTGTGAAGGGTAGGTCGTGCCTCACAAACCTTATTGAGTTTTTTGAGGAGGTGACCAAAGAGGTAGATAAGGGTAAGGCAGTTGATGTAGTGTATATGGATTTTAGCAAAGCGTTTGATAAGGTTCCCCATGGTAGGCTACTGCAGAAAGTGCAGATGCATGGGATTGAAGGTGATTTAGCAGTTTGGATTAGGAATTGGCTAGCTGATAGAAGACAGAGGGTGGTGGTTGATGGGAAATATTCAACCTGGAGTGCAGTTACAAGTGGTGTACCTCAAGGATCTGTTTTAGGGCCACTGCTGTTTGTCATTTTTATAAATGACCTAGATGAGGGTGTAGAGGGTTGGATTAGTAAATTTGCTGACGATATCAAAGTGGGGGGGAGTTGTAGATAGCGAGGATGGATGTTACAGTTTGCAGAGGGACATAGATAGGTTGCAGAGCTGGGCTGTGAAGTGGCAAATGGAATTCAATACAGATAAGTGTGAGGTGATTCACTTTGCTAGGAATAACAGGCATGTGAAATATAGGGTTAATGGAAGGACCTTTAATAGTGTTGTCGAGCAGAGGGATCTTGAGGTACAAGTACATAGCTCTTTGAAAGTTGGCACCCAGGTGGATAAAGTTGTTAAGAAGGCGTACGGTGTGTTAGCTTTTATTGGTAGAGGGATTGAATTTAGGAGCCGTGAGGTTATGTTACAACTGTACAAACAGTTGTGGACTCGCCTACTTTGGGGTCATTCAAATGTTCGGTGGATAAGCATATGGATGATATTGCAATAGTTTAGGTTAGAGGGTCCACTGGCTGGCGCAACATCGAGAGCCGAAAGGCCTGTACTGCGCTGTAATGTTCTATATCAGGATTACTGATCTAGAAGCCAAACCGAAGACACTGTGCAACATCAGGCAGAGAGAGAAATAGCTGGACACTTTATTCTAAAAGAATATAGTGAGAGGGAATGACATTTCAGTAAAAAGCAAGAACAAAAATGTTGCAAGAACCAGATTGAGGCAGAAGAATGGGTCTAAGATTTGTGTGCTACACTTAACTAAATAGGTAGCAGGTAAAAATGGTGCAAGTTGATAGTAGGAGTTTTTGCAAGTATTCAGACAGGAAGAAAGTCGGTACAGTTGATGCTGGCCCTATGTAAAGTGACAGTGAGGAGAGACGAGCAGATAATAATGAACTAGTGATGAAGTGAACATTTAATTTGTTGCTGTCTACATTCTAGAGGATACAGAAGCATTCAGTAATAGCTGTAGGACAGCCATTAGGAGAGAAACTTAATGAAGAAGGATTGATACTGAGCAAACTGCTAGAGCTGAGGCTGACAGATCTCCAGATCGAGACGGCATTCAACCTTAGATCACAAAGAGGTGGTTAATGAGGTACTGGATGCCTTGGTGTTAATTTTCTAAAATTCCCTAGTTTGTGAAATGGTTCCATCAGGCTGAAAACACATTAAATTTAACCTGTGTATTCAATAAGGGATGGAGGTTAAAATAAGATATTACAGGCCAGTTACTTTGACTTCTGTCACAGATAAAGCACTCAAATTGATCATTAAGAAAGTTATACCTGGACACTCAGAGAAACTCAACGAAATCTGGAAGAGTCAGCATGGAAAGGGAAATTGTGCCTAACTAATTTACTGGTGTTTTTGAAGATAGCCATACCCCCACACCCCCACTTCCTTGTCTTCAAACAATCACACAAATTCAAACAGACCATTATCCGCAGCAAACTACCCAGCCTTCAGGAAAACAGTGACCACACACACTGCCACAGCAACATCTGTAAGACATGCTGGATCATCAACATGAATGCCATCATCTCACATCAGAACACCATCCACCAAGTGCACTGTACATACATGTGCAACTCAGTCAATGTTGTCTACCTGATACGCTGCAGGAAAGGATATTCTCTAGGCATGGTACATGGGGAGACCACACACAATGGATGAATGAATATTGCTCGACAATCACCAAGCAAGATTGTTTCCTTCCTGTTGGGGAAGGCCTCAGCAATCATGGGCATTTGGGTAAGCATTCTCCAAAGGAGCCTTCACAACACACGACAGCGCAGAGTCACCGAGCAGAGACTGATAGCCAAGTTCTGCACACACGAGGGCATTCTCAACCGGAATCTTGGGTTCATGTCACACTATCTGTAACCACCATGACTTGCCTGGGCTTGCAAAATCTCACTAACTGACCCGGCTGGAGATAATGCACATCTCTTTAATCTGTGCTTAACCCTGTCTCCACTCACATTGTCTGTATCTTTGAGATTTGATTGCCTGTGGAGACTTGCATTCCAGCCATTATTTTGTAAATTGAGTTTGTATCTTAATATGCCCTGTTTATGAACTGAATTCCCATTTGCCTGATGAAGAAGTGGTGCTCCAAAAGTTAGTGGCTTTTGCTACCAAATAAATCTGTTGGACTTTAACTGATGTTGTGAGACTTCTTACTGTTCTTTAAGGGATTAGTGGCACTGTGGATAAAGAAGAATCTGTAGACATGCTGCAACTGGATTCCAGAGGTCATTTGATGGGGTGTCACATTAAAGTTTTATGGAAAATAAAAGATCACAGTGCAGGGAATAACATAATAGTATTGATAGAAAATTGGCTGGCTGGTAGAAAAGAGTATTTATGAATGGGTGCTTTATCTGATTGGCAGGCTGGCGGAATGCTGCAAGCCTCTATGCTGCGGCATCAACTTGTTACAACCTTCATGAATGAAATAGTCGACAGAAACGAAGGTATCAAGGTTAAATTTAAAGGAATACAAACATCTGTAAAAAAGATTCTTGTGAAGAGGATATAAGGAGGTTGTGCATGGGTGAGTAAGTAAAACTGATTATGGAGTATTCTATGGGAAAATGTGAATCTGTTTGTTTTGACAGGGTGAATAAAATAAGCAGAATTACAAAACAGGAGAATGACTGCAGAATTCTGATGCATTTGGATTTGAGAGTTCTAGTGCATGAGTCAGAAAAAAAACAATTTGCAGGTACAGCAAGAAAATAAAAAGGCTAATGAAATATCATTCTTTATTTTGAGGGGACTTGAAGATAAAAGGATGTTTCAGATTTATAGGGAATTGGGAAGACCACGTCTCAAATGGCTGATGAACAGCAGATGGAGTTTAATTTAGATAAATATGATGCATTTTGGTGGATTGAACTAGGGAAGGACTTATTCAGTTAATGATAAGACACGGGGGGAGAGTTACAGAACAAAGAGACCTCGGGTTACAAGTTCTTAACTCCTTGGAACTGAGTCACAGGTGGAGAGTGGTGAAGAAGGCTTTCAGCATGTTTGATTTCATTGGTCAGAACACTGAATACTGGAGTTGGGACATTTTGTTGAAGTTGTACAAGACATTGGAAAGGCCACACTTGGAACACTGTCTACAGTTTTGGTCACCGTATTATAGAAAGGATATTATTAAATAAGAGATAGTGCAGAAAAGATTTAAAACAAAGAACAAAAAAGCACGGGAAACAGGCCTTCGGCCCAACGAGTCCGCGCTGCTACCATAACGTTTCCACTTCTCCCCGTGATCCCTGTCTATGTTTACAGAAATCTGCATTGATATAAAAATCTGCATTGGAACCAAATTTGAGAGACAATTTAGGGATAATTTGTTTTGCCAATCAAATTTACTAGGATTTGATGGTTTGAGTTCTAAGGAGAGACTGGATAGACTGGGACTTTTTTTCCCTGGAGTGTAGGAGGTTTATGGGACATCTTATACAGAGTGTAAATTAATGAGAGACAAAGTAAAGTAGACAGTCAACAACATTTCCGAAGTATGGGGGGTGGGTAGGAGTGGTTTAAAACTAGAGGGCATAAGTTTTGGGTGAGAGGGGAAATACACAAAACAGACCACAGAGGGTGGTGAGCGTCTGCAACAAGCTGCCAGAGATGGAAGTAGAGTCAGATACAATTTTGTCTTTTAAAAAGCATTCAGAATTTACATGGGTAAGATGGGTATGGAGGGATGTGGGCCAAAAACAGGCAACTGTGTAACAGGGCAGACTCTTCCTGCTTAGCAAAGATAGCAGGACTAGAAGGCACTGCCTCAAGATTAAGGAGGGGGTGGTTCAGATCAGAGTTGCGGAGGAGTTTCTTCACTCAGAGGGTGGTGAATCTTTGGAATTCTCTGCCTGATGAGGTGGTGGAGGCTTCCTCACTGAATATGTTCAAGTCAAGAGTGGATAGGTTTTTGATTGACAAGGGAATTGAGGGTTACAGGGAGAAAGCAGGAAAGTGGTACTGGACCACTACAGATCAGCCACGATCTTATTGAATGGTGGGGCAGGCTCGAGGGGCTGGATGGCCTACTCCTGCTCCTATTTCTTATGTTCTTATTAACTGGGACTAGCTTACTGGTTAACAAAAAATGTTGGCACGGACAGCCGGACCGAAGGGCCTATTTCCATGCTGTAAACCTCTATGACTCTGAATATTATGCACAGTTAATAAGTTCATTATTTAACTAAGGTATTAGTGCATTAGATGCTATCGCGAGGAAGTTAACTGGGTTGATATCCAGAAGAAGCGGGTTATCTTATGAGCAAATGCGAGACAGACTGGACTTGTTTCCTTCAGAGTCTAGAAAAGTGAGCAATGACTTGATTGAAGTCTATAAAGTCCAGTATTGACACTGAGGACATGGAAAGGAAGTTTCCCACTGTGAGTAAGTCCAGAACTTGGGAATTCTATTTAAAAACAAAGTTGTCTTTTTAAGTCAGAGATGATGAGCTTTTCTCTTTCAGAGGACTGTTGATTTTGAAACACAAATAGATCAAAGATGATCCTATTGAATGGCAGAAGTCCTGAAGGGGCAGAATGGCCTACTTCTGCTCCTATTTCAGATGTTCATATGAATTGTTTGTTCTCACTTTTCCACTCATCTTTCCATTGTCCTTGATGGGTCCATGGTACAGACCTTAAGGCCCTTTCTTCTGAAGCTGAGAATGAAAAACCCCACTCCTGTTCCATCCTTGTAGTTTCACATTGACCAGCCTCTTATTTCCCTCCTGACCTGACCCAGAACAGAATAATCCAGATATCACTAACTCATGCTTTGTTTTTTCACTCCAGTGCTTCAGTTTTTAACAGCTTCTCCATGAACATCTTTCCATCTGTGTCACTACTTCAAACCATGGATCTTTTCTGGTCTTTCCTCCTTCTCAAAGACAATCCATGAGTTCCAGGATATTCCTTTCTCTCTGGTATGAGGGAAGTAACTTACCATTCGCAATGTGCTAGGACTGCAGAAGAATCTGTCGATTCCTCTGACAACAGAATTTCCAATCACTATCACTCCTATTTCTATGGCCCACGTGTCACACCATTACATAGGAACACTGTTTGAGTCATCCTTTGTTAACTTTACAATGCCCAGATATTGATTGAAAGTTTGAGAATGTCAGGACTCCTTCCACCTATAAATGTGATCTCACTCTGGATTAGGTTTGTTCACCTTTACAACTTGAGGATCAGATATGCATTTTTAATCAGTCAAGAGGCTGAATCCTAGAGCAATAACAGGTGAAGGGTCACAATTTTTTAACTCAGCTGGAAAAGTGGGATGTAGACCTCCAGCAGCACTGGTGGATTTTCATGTCTGATTTTTTTTTTTGAAAGTGAGCCAAGCAAAACAGAAGATGGCTTCCAGGAAACCAGCTCTTAAATATTGGCATCCTGATGTTCAAAAAGAATGACAACAGAAAGAAAAAACCCAACAGACTGCTACCCCACTGAGACAAAGAGCCCTCTCCACACTGAGACAGTGTGACCCCATTCCGTCACTGAGGCAGAGAACCACCCCCTGCCTGAGAGACAAAGCTACTTTCACCTCCAGTGACACAGACAAACTCCCACACCTTTCCCAATGCAAATGAGACATAGATACCATCCTTCATCACAGTTTTTCTTCCTTTTATGTACATGGAATTCACAGTCACGGATGTCATGGCACACACTCTCCTATCCTCTGAGACAGTGCCCTCGACAGTGATGTAGAGTGGTTGGGGACAAGAGTACATACGCTCAGTCTCAATTTTCTCTCTCACTCTCACCACTCCACACAGACACATGGTCACTCTTTCTCACACACCTTCAGTCGTTCACACAGCCCTTTTGTCACTGGTCTCAATAAAATAACAAATATTCTGTTTCTGACCTGGATTCGATTTTACCCTACTGACCTGCCAAGACTTCACACACCCTGGCCCTGCCGTGTCTGTTCCCTCCCACCAGGCTCCAGCCTTACTGCAGTTCCTCCACCCAGAGATACCATTGTTTCTTTTATACACCAGTCTTCAACACGCTGTTCACTGCACCACCAATCCTAGATTGTTTCTTCCATTCACACTCACTAGTCAGTCAATCAGCAGCAATGGGAGAAAGAAACAACCTCCGATTAGAGGAGCAGCTCCAAGCACAATCTTGAATTGAAACTCAACTGTTTGACAACAATTTGAAAACTGCTTCTGTGGCCGACTAGAGGATCTTCACAAATCACACCCGGCTCCTGGGACTGAACTTTGGGTAAACCTGCTTTAGATGGCGCCTCACTCCCACTTTCCACTCAGTCCGTGTCCTGTTCCCTCTTCCTGTGTGAGCAGCAGACAAGACAGAAATTATTTGTTTTTTTTGTGACCCTATCTATGTCCAATCTCATTCTTTTTGGAGATACTGAACATTCTCCCCTTTTTGAGCTTTCAGCCATAATATTGACAGACATTCCCTGACGCTGAGACTCTGTAATAAGGATAATATCAATGTCAGGGGCAGATGTAAATACTAAAATCAGAAGCTGAGCGTTAAAATCTTCACTGCTAAGTAAAATATATTTCAGAATATTACAGTTGCACATGTTACCATGATATTAGTGGCAGCTGTTTCACAAAATACCAGTCACCCTCATCAGGTCCCTTGAAAAAGCAACCCTTCACCCTTGCAATCCTCTGCCCCATTTCCAGTCTACATCTCCCTCTCCAAAGTCATTGAACATGTTGTTACCTCCCAAATCCAGGACCATTTTTGCAGGAGCTCTATGCAGTCAACTTTGGACCCTGCTGCTACTGTTAAAATCACAAATACTATCCTATCCGACTCTGACAAAAGTCAACGAAGTATCTTCATTCACCATCTGTAACCTTTAATGTGCTTAACCATGTTATCCTTCTCCAACTCCCGCCTCTTGTTGTGAAGTTGAGTAGAAATGCATCAAAAGCCCCCGGTTCAACTTTTATCTGTTACTTTACATCCAGAGAATCAGTGACATTGCTTTCTCTTGCCACCCCCATACCATTATCGCTATCATTGTCCCTCTTAAATTTCTCAACCTTATTTCTGTTTCTCAGACAAGATAGAAATTATATTTATATTTTTTTGTGATCCTACCTGTGTCCAATCTCATTCTTTTTGGAGATGTCGGACATTCTCCCCTGTTTGAATCTTCAGCCATGATATTGACAGATGTTCCCTGATTCTGAGACTCTGTAATAAGGATAATATCAATGTCAGGGTCAGATGTAAATACTAAAATCAGAAGCAGAGCATTAAGATTTTCACTGTGATGTAAGATATATTTCAGAATATTACAACTGTACATGTTACCATGATATAAGTGGCAGCTGTTTCACAAAACACCAGTCACCCTCATCAGGTCCGTCGGTAACCTGGCAGCAGGTTCAACAGCAAACTGTGGTATCCAGCTCCATGTTCCCACTGCTCTGAAACTCTGCTTGCGAAATCCAAACCAATTCACACCATGTCTCAGTTCATTCACCTGTGTTGACCAACCTCACTGTCTCACAGCCTGACAATATCTCAATTTTAAAATGCTCAAAACTAACTTTTCAATCTCTCCATGGCCCCTCTCCTCCTATCCTTACAGCAAACAATAACCCCAGAAGCCAGTGACATCTCTACCTTGCCCAATCTGAAAGTTGTTTATCTTGAGGATAATTTGTCCACAATTCAGGCCAAGTCTTGAGCTCCAGAATTCCCTCTTTAAGCCTCTTGGTTGCTTTACTTTCCTCCCTTCTCAGATTCGCCTCAAAAACATTAACAATCTGACTAAAATTAGTCACCTGCCCAGTTGCTCCTTCCAATGTTTTATGTCTTTGTTTTTCCACAGAATTTTTCTCTTGTTAAGTTTCTTGGAACGTTTTGCTATGTTAAAGATGCTGTACAAATGCACGTGGCTCCATATTCTCCACTTGTGTATATGTGTCAGTGTCTGTGTCCCTATACCTGTACCCCCTAATCAAATTCAGCTGATTTCCTCTCCTTTCTCCAATATGGAAATGGAAAAGTGATTTACACATTTAATTTCTTCAGATTAGAATCCAAAGTTATTCAACAGCAATAATTTATAACCAAGGTTTAAAACCAGCAATGTAAAATGCAGTTACCTGTTTCATTCTTAATCTCATACAACAACTCAGATTTCTCGTGCGTCTGATTTTGTGAAAAAAAATTCCAAAACACAAATTCATTTTCCCTTTTGGGTGTCTTCAATTTAACACTAAATTTACAATATCATTCTTGCGAGGTTCTGTAATACACATCTGATCATCTGAACAGATCCGGATTTATTCCTCATCTAACCCCAATGACCCAGCCTCGCCCACACTGAGCCACTATCAGTTATTGAGTGAAGCCACAGTGATTTTTAACACGGCTCCAGAAATTTCTCAGCGCATGGAAATGGCTGCAATACAAAAGATATCCAGAAGAGCAATGTTGGTGTGCATCAAGTAAAGAAAGAGGCAGCAAGAAGAAAGATGAAAACAGTGGGATATGTCAGTTGTTGAGGGACACACTATGTGAACCATTGCAAGTGTTTTGATGCTGTTTGTCACCGCTGCAAAAATGGGAACATTTAGCGAAGAACTAAGGATGCTAAGAGCAAACTGAATGCGGAACAAGGAAATTCAAATTTGAAAATGCAGCAGTCAGCTACACATCACCTGGAAAGCTCAGAACAGATACAGGGGCAAAGGATTCCATATAATTCCATCAGACTTTAGTTAGTAATGGATAAAGTCAAGAATGACCCTCGGTTCAATTGGATAAGGGCCAAATGCATACAAATTAGACAGCAATGGGGGAATGTAGATTGGGAGCGACCCTTTGAAGGCAAATCCATGTCTCGCACGTGGGAAGTTTCTAAAAGAACAATTGACTGAAATGCAGGACATGCCTGACCCAGAAAAATGAAGGATAGAAATACCAGAATCCAGGAATCATAGATGACAAGGAAAATTGTAAATTTAGTCAAAAAAAAAAACAGATCTAGGCAACTCGAAAAACTGGAAAAGCCCCTGAGAAGCAGAGAGAAGATAGGAAGGGACTTAAACAACAAATTAGTAGGGCTAAAAGGAAGGAAGAGAATCCCAGGTCCCAGGTCCCTTTAGAGCAGGAGGGTAGCCCAAGAAAGAATAGGCCCACACCTGAGCAATGGAGAGAAGTTATGCATGGAGCAAGAAAGGCAGTGAGATTGTTAATGAATGCTTTGTACCCGTATTCATCAAGGAGATGGGTGTGATGGATGTCAAGACCAAGGATAGATGTGTGAACGCTCTTGGGAATGTCAATATATTGAAGGAGGAAGTCATAGGTATCCTAAATTCATTTCAAGATAGACAAGTCCCAGGAGCCAGATGGGATTAACCCCAGTTTGCTGTGGGAGGAAAGAAATAGGGGAGTAAAAAGATATCTTCATATCCTCCCTAACCACAGACGAGGATCCAGAGGATTGGAGAATAACCATTGTTGATCCTTGTTTCAGAAAGAAAGCAGGCATAATTCAGGAAATCACAGGTTGGTGAGCCTAACGTCTGTGGTGGAGAAGCTTTTGGTGAGGGTATGCACACATTTGGAAGAAATTGACCAGCTTGTGTCAGATAGTATGGTTTTCATAGGGGAAAGTCATGCCTCACCAACTTGATTGAGGTTTTTGAAGAAGGGATAAAGATAATTGATGAGGGAAGATCTGTGGATGCAGTATTTATGTAAGGCATTTGACAAGATCCCACATGGCAAACTGGAATCACAGGCAATCGGGTGGGCTGGCTCGATGGAAATATCACTAGCTTGGTGATAGAAGACAGAGGGCAGGATGTTACGGCTGCACTCGTCCCAAAACCATAAAATACAACCCGAGGTCAACGGACCTTTCCACCCCTTGGCTTCCCGATTCCCATGGTGGGCAGAAGGGGAAAATTCACCCCACAGAGCAACAGGGAAAGGATATTTTCAGAATGATGACATGTAACTAGGAGTGTCCTGCAGAGACCAGTGCTGGGACCTGTTTTGTTTGCAGGTGGCCTGATTATTAAGTTTGCGGGTTACACGAAGATTGGTGGAGAAGGTAATAGTGCTGAGTTTACAACAGGATATAGATAGATTGGAGTCTTGGGCACAGAAATGCAAATGAAATTTAATCTTCATAAATGTGCGTTTGAGGATCAAGTATGTGTGCAAATTGTACAGTAAACGGCAGAACCCTTTGGAACATTAAGACACAGAGGGATCTGGGTGTGCAGGTCCACAGTTCCTTAAAAGTGGCAACGTAGGTGACCATCGTTATTGAGAAGACATATAGCCAGGGCACTGAGTACAAGCACTGGCAAATCATGTTGCAGCTGTATAAAACCTTGGGTTGACCGCATTTGGAGTATTGCGTGCAGTTCTGGTCGCCACACTATTAGAAGGATTTGCAGAATACAAATAAGGTTCACCAGGATATGATTCTAGGTTAAATAGAGGTAGCTATTAAAATGCTGCATATTAGACCTAGAATCAGCAGAAATGGTCAGTTATAATGCTGCCTACATTCAAACTGGAATCATCCAGATATCCTCAGTGTTATAAAGCTGTATCTATTCAGACTAGAATCACCCAGATATCCTCAGTGTTATAATGCTGTGTCTATTCAGACTAGAATCACCCAGATATCCTCAGTGTTATAATGCTGTGTGTATTCAGACTAGAATCACCCAGATATCCTCAGTGTTATAATGCTGTGTGTATTCAGACTAGAATCATCCAGATATCCTCAGTGTTATAATGCTGTGTGTATTCAGACTAGAATCACCCAGATATCCTCAGTGTTATAACGCTGTGTCTATTCAGACTAGAATCACCCAGACATCCTCAGTGTTATAATGCTGTGTATTCAGACTAGAATCACCCAGACATCCTCAGTGTTGAGGCTGTTTCTATTCAGATTAGAATGATACAGATATACTTGGTGTTGAGACTGTCTGCATTCAGAATGCAATCATCCAGATATACTCAATTCTGAGGCTGTTTCTATTCAAACACGTTCTCACCGATATTCAGTCACCCGTTTCCTCTCGCACACGCTGTGACAGAATGCCAGCACATGCGTGTTTAATGCTCCTGTGCCCTGTTTCCAGTTTGATTCTGCACATGCAGATTGCTGGTCATGTCTGTCCCTGCACATGTGAGAAGCCCAAGGGTGGAATTACACTACCCACTCTTTGTATCCATGGAGCCAGATGTCAATCAACTGTCCCTAGTGACCAGAGAGCTCAGCCTCATTATGGTCACTGATTGATGGAAAGAAATACAATATATTTCACTTGATTTATTATTGCCATATGCATAAACACACAGTGAAAAGTATTGTTTCTTGTGCAAGATATACCAGAGCATACCATTTACAAAGAAGGAAATGAAAGATGTCAGAATGTAATGTTACAGGCATAGCTATTTTAGAAAAAGGAGAAGAGATGGAATAGTAGAGGGACAGACAAAAAGAGCGCAGATGGTTTAAGGTGGTGAGGGAGAACAAATGGTTCAGGGAAGGAGGAGAGAGAACGAGCAGAGAGCAAATGCTTCAGCTAGGGAGGAGAAAGAGCAAATGCAAATAAATTCAGGATGGTGACACAATGTGGTGACTTCTTGTGAGCTGTGCCCAGCATATCCTCTTATTCTCTCACTCTCATTCTATGGTTCTAAAACTCTATTCTAATGCTTTTAAACTCTCCAGACTTTTAAATGAACCTAGATTATATTAAATTGATCTTTCTCTGCACTGAAACTATAACTGTAACAACCATTTCTCTACTCTCCTGTTTTTGGTATGCTTTGTCGGTATAGCACGCAAGAAATAACACTTCTCACTGTATACTAATACATGTAACAATAATAAATCAAATTTGCTCAGGGAGAGCAAATTGGATGGCACAGTGGTTAAAACTACTGCCTCACTGTGCCCGGGACCCAGATTCCATTCCTGATTCGGGTGACTGCGAGGAGTCCACACGTTCTCCCATATCTGTGTGGGTTTCCTTTGGATGCTCCAGTTTCCTCCCATTGTCCTAAATACATGATGATTCAGTGCATTGGCCCAGCCAAATTCTCCCTCAGTGTAGCCAAACAAACACTAGAGCGTGGTGGCTAAAGGATTTTTACAGTAACTTCATTGCAGTGTTAACGTAGGTCTATTTGTGACACTAATAAATAAACTTTAAACAGAAGTGGGCCATTCAGAAGTGTTCCAGAATTCAATATGATCACAGCATTATGATTCCATGTAATATTATCATCTGATAAATCTCATCCAGAGATGGAACACGGCCTCATATATTTAAATAACATTTTGGTGAATTAACAAGTGCTGGAGAGCAAGGTCACACCTACCTGAATACCTGGACAGGACTGCTCTGAATGCTATCTTAAGAGGGTGTGAATTCTCATCATAAACCAGCTGATTGCGTCAATGCTATGGTACTGGCTGGTCATTTCAATCCCTTCCCATCCTTTGTCAAAGATCCAGAGAACGCTTGTAGAAATCTTCTGGGACAAAAGACTGCACTGTGTCACTGCTGTGGTTGAGTCTCCCACTTTGGGAGGGTGATCAGGCACTGGTGTGCCTTCACAACCAGGTGGTGACCTTCCACCTTCAGACCCTGCCTCAACTTTGAACCCCCTCCTCAGTGGTGTGCCCTGTGTTGTATTCCTTCTGTGCACAGCCTGAACTATGACATGCAGCTCCTCTCTCAGTATAGAACTGAACAGACTTTGTGGCTCCTTACAGGTGTTGCCTTGTTTTTACTATGTCCTTCTGAAAGCCTGGGATACGGTCACCTCGAGGTGCATCTCTCCTCCTTCTGGAGTAGTAGCTGTCATTCGGAAGTTGCTTCCGTTGAATCTGCTCCTCCACCAATACCATTTCAGTTGTCTGACAGGCTGCTGTGTGACAGGGTCAGGAACTTGCTGGGTGGTGGAGGAGTGGACTGGCTGACACCCAACAAACTTGCTAATATTGTGGTGATGGACTTTTAGCTCATGGCCAATGGAATCTATGACTTTAGAACAGTCGTGCTTCGACACGACTTCACACATGGTCTCAAGGAGGTGCAACTGCATGATGGGATCCCAGCTCAGCGTACCTGAACGGACGGAACTTCACATTGATCCAAAGGCCAGACCCCACTTCCTGGATCTGGTACCCAATAATTTGAGCTGCCTGTGGAAATGCCCTCTGTGCCCTTTGCCGCAACACGGAGGATTTCGTGTGTGGGCTGCTACTGAATACCTTTCACTACTGTATCCTCACACATCATCCGGACATGTCTTGGTGCACCTTGTTGCTGTACGAAGGCAGAGGCTCCCGATGTCAGTCCCTCTCCAAAGGGATCCTCTTCCAATACACTGGGGACCTGGAAGCTAATGCACTCAGCAGTACATTGTACAATGTAAATTGTACTGATACAATGGCTCACAATTTGATATTGTGGAGACCATGGGCCACATCTACATTCAATATCTTAGATTGCACTCCCTTTGGTTACCCCAAATAACTTTCATTGACATTCTGTTTGCAATTCAGTACCACATTCCTGATTTATGGACACCTGGTACAGGGGTGGGGATGGGAAGGCAGAGAACCTCCCCATTAACCTGTTCTTGGGCATGGCTAGATTTGCTATAATTAGGCCCAAGCAGAGGACAACCAAGAGGGTCGTCCCACCCGACTGTCTGTCTCTCTGCTGTGGCTACATATGAGATAGAGTGTCCCTGGAGAGGGAGCATGCTAAGGCCATGGGCATCAGTGAAAGCCGGCAGGGGTTGGCATCCATTATCAATCTCTTTAATCATGTTTTGGTTTGATGTGTTAAATTTTCTTTATACTTTATTTTATTTTGTTTGGGGCAATTCCTGTCCTTTAAGGGACGACTGCTTTTACTTTGTTTCTCAGTTTATCTGATTTATTTGGTTTGCCAATAGGATGTCTTCACCTCTGCTCTTGTTGGAAGGAATTTGGGAGTGTAAATAATTCACCCCAATGGTTTCTGTCCCTGGCTGTTACTCGGCACCCAACTGAAGAACTAAGGGTCATCTCTCTCACTACTAAGGATCATCTCTAATATACACAAATTGCCCCACCACTGGCTCCTTGCTTTTTATTGTTGCTGCTCATTTTGCATCTCAATTTCTATCTTCCTTCTGCATTAGTGTAACTCTGTCCAGCTCACTGTTTTCCCTTTTCTCCCTTAGCTCCATCTGTCTCAGTGTCAGTTCGCCCTGGTCTCTCTCTCTCTCCTTTCTGATGAACATATCATATCTCCAGTACTGACCCCCTCGCCTGACTCTCTTTCTCCCCACCCTCCCCGCCGCCAGATTCCCTTCACTGGTTGGTGTTCACAGCTCTGCTTCTGGTACTGAGATCACTCAGATTGTTACCCTGGCAACAGAGGAAATTGCTCAGCAAAAATAACTGAAAACAGAAATAACAAAACCACCATCACACACACTCAGTTCAGTTAAGAGGAAAATTAACCCTGAAGAGTCAAACCAGTTCTGTTTAACAATGAAACTGCAATTCCAATATTGCATGTTTTACATATCAAAATGTGACACTGTAGGGGACGTATGAAACTCACGTCTGGTGTTTCCTCAGACACAAACTGCTCCAACTTCATCATACAGCCTACACTGGATAATTGTGCTTGGTGCTCAGACTCTCCATATCTTACCCTGCATTTACGGCCACATGTTATAATCTTTTTGTACTTGCTACAAGACCAGAATGAATGGAACTTCCTCTTACCTTCCTCTCCAGAAAATATTCGGAAGCTCTTTGAATGTGAAGTGTTCCCTCTGGCTGGCACTCTCACAATACTGTGCTGGATCACCTCATAGTTCTTCAGGCACAATCTCTGCTTAAGTGCAACTGTGGATTTTCACAATTAATCAATGGACCAAACCACCTCTTTCTGCATTGTAGGATTTTATAATCACCCAGAGTTGTGACGCTCTCGGTATTCAGATCATCCAGATACACTCAGTGTTGATGTTGCGTCGGAAGCTTTTTCCCAGGGTGGAAGAGTCAATTACTAGGGACTATTGGTTTAGGGTGAGGGGCAGGATTTAAAAGAAATGTACGAGGCAAGACTTTTCTTTAAACATAGGTGGTAGGTGCTTGGAATTTGTTGCCTGGTAGTGGAAGTGGATACAACAGTGACTTTCAAGGGGCGTCTTGACAAATACATGAATAGGTTGGGGATAGAGGAAGAGTCCCCAGAAGAGTAGTTTTTTTTAAATTCAGACAGGCCACATGGTTGATGCAGGCTGGGAGGGCCAAAGGGCCTCTGCTATAATTTTCTAACTGCTTCCTCTTGCACTCAGGCAGCAGCTGATGCATGTGCAGAGAGCGGAGCTACACTCTGGTCATGCACATGCATAGTGCTGATCATTATGGTCTGTGCACATCCGTTGACACCAAGACCGGAGCTTCGATACTTCCTCTTCTCTGACTGATGGATGTAAGTGTCAATCATCCTCCCTTAAACAGCGAGGAAGCTCAGTCTAATTATGGTCACTGAGCGACAAAATAAAATCCAGAAAATATTAGAGACAAAAACAGAAAAATAAAATCAGAAAAGGAGAAAGAAACAGGTAACAGTTCAGGCAGAAAGAGAGAGAGAGACAGAGATAGAGAACAATTCAAAGAGGAAAGTTTTAAAAAGAAATGGATAAAGCCTCATTTTTTTTCACTGTCCTTGTTCCAAGACCCATTAGTGTCCATGGCACCGAGAAGTTCCTCCCTTCCTTCCAAACACCTTGTGACTGACTCCCTCCCTATCTTTTCAATCTTCCCCATTCACTTTTCCTATTCTCCACTGCTCTGACCACCATATGGAACACCATTACTTTTCATTGATCAGATTTTCTTCCAACATCAGCACGAGTTAACTGAGGAACCACAACACATCAAGGAACCACACCAGGTATTTACAGGAACAGGGTTAAGTGAACACTCCTGAAAGGCTGGTTTTTCATTCAATGAGATCATTGTGTATCTGTTACTAAGCAAAATCTACCAGGGTGACAATTCACCAAACATCCACTGCTCTGTTAGCTCAAAATTACAAATTCCAGAAACTATCAATTTGTACAAATGTTTTTCTAACCAGTGCAACCGACAATTGGTTCCCCCTCCAACTCTACCTCCCTCTTCTTCTCTCTCCATTCCTCCCCCTCCTGTGGTTGCAGCAGTCGCTGACACAGAATCATTGAAATCCTATAGTGCAGAAAGAGGTCATTTGGCCCATCGAGTCTGCACCAATCACAATCCCATCCAGACCCTACCCTATATCCCTACATATTTACCAACTAATCTCTCTAACCTATGTATCTCAAGACACTAAGGGACATTTTAGCATAGCCAATCAATCTAACCCTCATCTTTGGACTGTGGCAGGAAACCCACACAAACACGAGAAGAACATGCAAACTCCACACAGACAGTGACCCAAGCTGGTATTCGAACCCAGGTCCTGGAGCTGTGAAGCAGCAATGCTAACCACTGTGCTACTGTGCCACCCTCTGCGGAAAGTCCTCTGCTCTTTGCTGAAATGAGGGGGGACATTTCTGCAAGGAGACTTCAATTGTGGACTGTTGGCATCTGAAGGAAAAATCTGAAGATTTAGATGCCAGTGAAATTCAGCAACTTAACCAAATGAGCCAATTAACAAACTGAGGAATTAAAATGTGACATGCTTAAAAATGCATAGAATTTTTAAAGGAAACTTAAACAAAGTAAAATATGATAAAAGGGCTTAAAAACACACTCTACTCACCAGCGCCTGGGTAAGGAAAGCCTCTACGTTTTCAGTAGAGATCACATGCTCCCTTTCACCTGGCAGTGAACATAGCTGCGGTATATGAGTAAATATTTGAGATGG
Source organism: Sphyrna mokarran (assembly GCA_024679065.1). NCBI lineage: Eukaryota > Metazoa > Chordata > Chondrichthyes > Carcharhiniformes > Carcharhinidae > Sphyrna > Sphyrna mokarran. Next base: position 80,457 of record JAGIQG010000111.1, read on the forward strand.
ATGACCCATTCAACCTCCTATTGCCTGGACCTATTAATGGCCATCTTCGCCAAGATGTAGAGATGCCTGCGTTGGACTGGAGTAAACACAGTAAGAAGTCTGACACCAGGTTTAAATTCAACCGATTTATTTGATAGTAAACTCACAAGCTTTTGAAGTTTCCCTCTTTGTCAGGTGAATGAAGTGTTCTGAGCTCAAACAGCACATATAACACAGCACTGACTGTTTACAGTTAAAGCACCTGTGCTCAGTGCTCCTTCCACTCACATTGTCAGCTACTTTAAGACTTGAGTAGCAGGTTAGGTGTAAAGATTTGCATTCTAATCAGTAATCCGTAAATAGTCTGTGCTGTTTGACACCAGAACACCTCATTCACCTGACGAAGAACACAGCCTCGAAAGCTTGTGATTTACTATCAAATAAATCGGTTGGACTTAAACCTGGTGCTGTCAGACTTCTTACCATGTTGGCCCAACCCAGAACAGGCATAGGGAGCTTCTCCTCCATTCCTGCACCCATCCCCCTCCATAGAGGATGTCTAAAGATCAGCACTTGGGGCTGGAGTGCAAAAAATAAAGTTCACCTTTCTCAGGAAATTAAAAATGAAGTGCAGCCTTTGACAACTTACATATATGTGGTCTATGGACTCCACAAGGTTGCAAAAGTTAAAAACATATTTTTGATCTATGAATCAATTCAACCTGTGACTGCATGGTGTTGCTGCAGGCAAAACCCTCCACATTAGGTCCCGATGAAAAGGGGGGAGGGGGGAGGGGGGAGGGGGGCTCACTCATGGTTGGCCATCTACCAGATGGCAACAAGGCATGTCAGGATGTGTCCGGACTGCAGACAAAGGCAAAGTGAAATTGTGAGTAGAAGCCCAGACAGGGGAAAGGAAGGGGAGGGGGTTTTCATGAGCAGCATAGGGCCATGCTAACTGCTGGGGGGAGGAGAGTGCAGGGTAAACATGGGAATAGGATCTGGGTGGGTTCGTGGTTGGTGCAGACTGGATGGACCAAATGGCCTCCTCCTACACTGCAGGAATTGGATGATTCTAGACAGGGCAAAAGGTTGGGGAGAGCATTTCCGTGAGGCACAAACATTGTGGGTATTGGTTCTTCTCTTTCTTTAGAGATAAGAATTTGGGATTTGGAGCTGCTGTGACAATACACGTGTTGCACTGTGAATGCACACACATCATCCTCAAATTCAATCAAGCTCTCAGTCAGTTTCCTTCCATTTGCTGAATGGACGGCTGTAAAAGCAATTTAAGTTTCCTGTTCTGTTCACAGAAAGGCCCAGACTTCAATAACTGAGAGGGATCTGTGGTTGGGTTCACTCATACAGTGTAGATGGTGTTTAATTCAGCCCATCCAGCCATTCCCCCCACCACTGAGCACAGACCAGTGTCCCGACACTGCTGATGTTTGGACATTCTGGAACAAGGCCGCGCCCAGACCCGGGGGGGGACAATGTCCAGACCCAGACCCGGGGGGGGGGGGACAATGTCCAGACCCAGACCCGGGGGGGGGGGGGGGGGGGGACAATGTCCAGACCCAGACCCGGGGGGGGGGGGCGGGGGGGGGGGACAATGTCCAGACCCAGACCCGGGGGGGGACAATGTCCAGACCCAGACCCGGGGGGGGGACAATGTCCAGACCCAGACCCGGGGGGGGGGGACAATTGTCCAAGACCCAGACCCGGGGGGGGGACAATGTCCAGACCCAGACCCGGGGGGGGACAATGTCCAGACCCAGACCCGGGGGGGGACAATGTCCAGACCCAGACCCGGGGGGGGGGACAATGTCCAGACCCAGACCCGGGGGGGGGACAATGTCCAGACCCAGACCCGGGGGGGGGACAATGTCCAGACCCAGACCCGGGGGGGGGACAATGTCCAGACCCAGACCCAGGGGGACAATGTCCAGACTCCCGCCCAGACACTGAGCCCAAACCCGGGGTCTCTCTGACCCTGTGAAGCCGCAGCACCGACCACTGAGCCCCCACCGAGCCGCCTCACAGTCTAACTGACCGTCCCCCCACCCGGCTCTGTTAATATTATACAGAGACACACTGTATTTACACAGTAAATCACCATTTTAATCCTGAAGCTGAATATTGAAGTTGAACCTTTTTCTCGGCCGTTAATTCCTTACCGTGATTCACAGACCCGGAAATCCCCGCGCTGACAAACAGCACTGCGCCTGCGCGCGGCCCCTAGTCTCCCGCTCGCCGATTGGTCAGATCCAGATCACGTGATGTAAGACCGCCGCGCGCAGAAACCGTTTAACGGCCGCTCCCTGACACCTGCGGGTGGGGCATCACTTGTCTGCATTTCCCATTGGTTTATCCCGCTGTCCATCAGATCAAGACAGCCAATAGGAGCCCGCTCCAGCAGAATGATTGACAGCTGGTCTGGGTGGTCAGATTGTGATGAGTCAGTGTCCTGTCTGGAGACAACACTCATGGTGTAGATGGTGTGGTCAGACTTCTTACTGGAGATAGCTGCTGCTCAACCCTCTCTCCACTCACACTGTCTGCACCTTTAACACCTGGAAAGACCCACATTCCAACCATTATCCTGTAAATGGAGTCTGTGCCTATAATATACCCTGTTTGTGAACACATCTCCCACTCACCTGAAGAAGGAGCCACACTCGGAAAGCTGGTGCTGCCAAATAAACCTGTTGGACTGGAACCTGGTGTTTGTGAGACATCTTACTGTGTCCACCCCAGTCCAACACCGGCATCTCCACATCAGGATTGTGGTGAAGCAGCGACTCGCCGTGGATTCACTACCATTGGGGACAATCCCAGGCAGCAAGAGGCAGCTCCTTCCATCCCCAAGAACAGCATTCGCACTGTCCCACTTTCTCTCCCATTTGGGCAGCGCCACAAACAGCTTCTTGTTATTTCTTCCATTGTCTGCACCCATGGGTGCTCTTGGTGCTCCCACTCCAGCACCTTTCCTCTTAATGATGGGGGAATGAGGCTCTCTTAGTCCAGAATAAACATCCAGCAACACCGATAACTCCCAGCTTTCACACACTTATCGCCATAACTCCGGGTGCTTTCTACTCATGTTCCCTCTGTGGACAATTCCACTCAATGCCTCATATCTGGAGACACTCCTAATTGACGGGGGGGGGGGACACTCCTAATTGACAGTGGGGGGGACACTCCTAATTGACAGGGGGGCGACCCTGTCACATTCCTGACCTCTCACTATCTCTGAACTCTCATCCCCCCCCTGTCAATTAGGAGTCCCCCCCTCTGTCAATCCAACTCTCGTACATATCTTGGGACCCTCACCCCTCAATATCCCTGACCATTCAACAACCCTGAAGCCTCTCCTAACCAACTCTCACCCCTCATCCCTCATCATCCTTAACCCCTGACCCGTCACTATCACTGACCCCTTACTCCTCTCCATCCCTGACCCCTCTCCATCCCTGACCCCTCTCCATCCCTGACACATATCCATCCCTGACCCCTCACCATCCTTGCCTCTCACCCCTCACCAACCCTGACCCCAGTCTCTTCACTATCCCTGACCACTCAGCCCTCACCGTCCCTGACCTCTCACCACGCCCACCTCTCACACCTCAACATCCCATACCATCCCTAACCCCTCACCACCCCCATCCCTCACCCCTCAACATCCCTCACCGTCCCTGACCAGTCACCCATCACCATCTCTCATGCTTCACTCTTCACCAAACCTGACCCTTCACCATCCATGACTCCTCACCATTCATCATCACTAACCCTTCACCCCTCATGAACCCTGACCCCTCACCTCTCACAAATTCTGTTGCATCACCATCGCTGACCCTTCACCATCGCTGACCCCTCACCATTCCTAACCCTTCACCATCGCTGACCCCTCACCATTCCTAACCCTTCACCATCGCTGACCTCTCACCATTCCTGACCCCTCACCATCCGTGACCCCTCACCATCCCTGACCCTTCACCATCCCTGACCCCTCACCATTCCTGACCCTTCACCATCGCTGACCCCTCACCATCCCTGACCCTTCACCATTGCTGACCCCTCACCATCCCTGACCCTTCACCATCGCTGACCCCTCACCATCCCTGACCCTTCACCATCGCTGACCCCTCACCATTCCTGACCCCTCACATCTCACCATTCCTGACCCCTTACCACTCACCATCCCTGAGCCCTCACCCCTCACCTTCCTCTCCCCAACCCGCACTATTCTTGTGCTTCACTCTGATCTGTCACCCCTCACTAAACCCTGACCACTGACCCCTCTCCATCCCTCACCGCTCACAAACCCTGACCCCTCAGCAGCAACCAACCCTGACCCTTCACCCTTCATCATCCCAGACCTCTCATCATCCCTGAACCCTCACCCCTCACCATCCCTGAACCCTCACCCCTCACCATCCCTGAACCCTCATCTCTCACCATCCTTGAACCCTCATCTCTCACCATCCCTGAACCCTCACCCCACACCATCCCTGAACCCTCACCCCTCACCATCCCTGAACCCTCACCCCTCACCATCCCTGAACCTCATCTCTCACCATCCTGAACCTCACCCTCACCATCCCGAACCCTCACCCCTCACCATCTCTGAACCGTCACCCATCACCATCCCTGAACTCTCACCCATCACCATCCCTGAACCCTCACCCCTCACCATCCCTGAACCCTCACCCCTCACCATCCCTGAACCCTCACCCCTCACCATCCCTGAACCCTCACCCCTCACCATCCCTGAAGCCTCACCCTCACCATCGTGAACCCTAACCAACCCTGATCTCTCACCCGTCTTATCCCTGACCACTCACCATCCATGACCCCTCACCAACCTTGACCCCTCATCTCATACCACCCCTCACTATCCCTGACCCCTCACCCTCACCATCCCTGACCCCTCACACGTCACCATCACCCCTCACCATCTAACCCCTCACCCCTCACCAACCCTGACCCGTCATCGTCTCTGACCCCTCACCCCTCACGATCCTGATTTGCCACCAACTTTTATTGCTCACCCATCAGTAGCCTTGACCCCTTACCATCTCTGACCCCGAACTCCTCATCACCCCTGAAACTTCACCATCCCTCACTCTCACTATTCCTGATCCTTCAACCCCCACCATTCTGACACCTGATTGTGCCTGACCATTTATCCCTCACCATCCCCGAACCCTCACCATCCCCGACCCCTCACCATCCACATCTCAAACACTCAGCAGCCCGACCCCTCACCATTCCTGACACCCCTCAACATCCCTGACACGCTCACTTTCCATATTTCCGAACCTTCACAATCCCTGGCGACTTACCATCCATACACCAGACCCGTCACCAACTCTGATCCCTCATCCTTCAGCATCCCGAACTCTTCACCAACCATGACGTCTCATCGTCCCTGACCACACATTTCTCAATATCCCTGACACCTCAGGAAAGCGACTGAGGTCAGATCATTCTCTGGGTGGGGGAGGGGAGTGAGGTCAGATCATTCTCTGGGTGGGGGAGGGGAGTGAGGTCAGATCATTCTCTGGGTGGGGGAGGGGAGTGAGGTCAGATCATTCTCTGGGTGGGGGAGGGGAGTGAGGTCAGATCATTCTCTGGGTGGGGGACGGGAGTGAGGTCAGATCATTCTCTGGGTGGGGGAGGGGAGTGAGTTTTCAATGCCAGATTTTATGAATTGAATGTAACCTTTAGCAGTTTTCCTGGTGGGATTCAAAGCCATGTCTCCAGAGAATGAGTCAGAGTCTGTGTATTACTGATCCACTTCGATTATCACCACATCTCCATCTCCCAACTGGGAGCAAACACACTCCCTTCCCTCAGTCACAAACCATGTTGAAAGGACTTTTAACTTGTGGGTTCGGAGGTTCTCACCTCTGCCTGTTTGTAAGACCCCAAAAAATGGCCACAATGATCCAAAAAACCCTCCATTCCTTTAAATTATTTTATTCCCTGACCTACTGAGCAGATTTCTCACCCGTCCCCTCATCCTGTCTGCATGAAAATGGGTTGGGTTTTGAATTAAATTTTTAACTTGTCGGCTGACTAAAGGATTCCTATCCCTGTGTAATTGTGGGATTATTATCTGGTTGGATTTAAACCTGGTGTTGTGAGACTTCTTACTGAGCTGATTAAAGCAACGTAAACTTCTTCATTCTCAGATAGTTTCAACCAGTTTGTTTACTCTAAATAGTGTCCTTATTTACAAGATGGACAAATACAAGTAAAGGTTCAACAAGTTTATTAATAATAACACTGTTAACCCTTAAATTACCCCCATAAAACAAGAGGATTGCCCAGATTGAAGTCTCCAACCCACCAAGATGGTTTGGTTAAACTGCAGGCTCGATTTTCTGAGTCCCTCTGGTTTGTTGTGTTGAAGGTGAGTCTCGATGGCAGCTTCTTCCTTCCTTCCCTCTCTGGTCAGTCTTCTAGATGGTCAACCTCCCTCATCCTCTCTTCACTGCTGGTCTCTGAAATGTGTCCCTCTATTTCCCCTCCTGCCTGTTTGCCTTTCCAGAAACTTCTCTGGCTTCTGGTCAATGAGATCCTGGGGGACGGGGTTCCCATCCCCAGTGGGTTTCTTGATGTTTGCCTGACAGGACACCAGGGTCTGTCCCCCCACCCCCGGTGTCCACCTCCACGCTGCTGTTTCCATGTAACCTGTTATCAGATTAAACCCACTGCAGGAACTCCCGGTGACAGAAAGTCTGGCCCAGTCTGGGTTTCTAACAATCGGCCGGTGCATTTCAACGGGGGGCAATGATCTCCTGCTAAATATCAGTCAGGGGGCAATGAGCTTTGATAGGGGGCTGATGAGTCAGACACAGACAGGTTTATGATTTGTACGACTGGCCTGCCTGAGGTTTGACTGGGTTTGATTTTTAATACAACCAATTCTTTCATCTACAATATCCAATTTTATCAGCCATAAAACGAGGCCTTGTTTATGTAAGACCCTCACCAACCCAGATCCTTCACCCCCTCACCATCTCTGACACCTTAAACCTCACCATCCCTGACCCCTCACCAACCCTGACCCCTCACCACCCTGACCCCTCACCAACCTGACCCCTCACCAACCCTGACCCCTCAGCATCCCTGACCCCTCACCACATCCTGACCCTCACCATCCCTGACCCCTCACCATCCCTGACCCCTCACCAACCCTGACTCACCATCCCTGACCCCTCACCATGCCTGACCCCTCACCATCCCTGACCCCTCACCAACCCTGACCCCTCACCATCCCTGACCCTTCACCATCCCTGACCCCTCACTAACTCTGAACCCTCACCCCTCACTGTCCTTGATCCTTCATCTCTCACCATCCCTGATCCTTCACCATCTCTGACCCCTGACCCTTCACCATCCCTGACCCCTGATCCTTAAACATCCCTGACCCCTGACCTCTAACTACCCCTCACCCCTCACCATCCCTCACCATCCCTGACCCCTCACCATCTCTTCCGCCTCACTCCTCAACAAAACTTCCACCATCCGTATCCCTGACCTCTCACTATTCCCGACCCCTCACCCCTCACCAACCCTGACCCCTCACCCCTTATCAACCCTGACCCCTCACCCCTCACTAACACTGACCCCTCACCCCTCACCAACCCTGACCCCTCAACCCTCACTATTCCTGACTCCTGACCCCTCACTGCTCACTAACCCTCACCCCTCACCAACCCTGACCCTCACCCCTCACTTACACTGACCCCTCACCCCTCACTAACACTGACCCCTCACCCCTCACCAACCCTGACCCCTCAACCCTCACTATTCCTGACTCCTGACCCCTCACCACTCACTAACCCTCACCCCTCACCAACACTGATCCCTCACCATCTCTCAACATTCCTGACCCCTCACCATCCCTGAACAGTCACTCCTCATCATCCCCGATCTTCTGACCCCTCATCATCTCTGACCTCTCACTCCTCACCAACCCTGACCCCTGACCCCTCACCCCTCATCATCCCTGATTCCTCACTATCCCTGACCCCTCATCCTTCAACATCCGTGACCCCTGACCCCTCGCTGTCTCTGACCGTCCCTGCCTCCTGACCCCTCAGCATCCCTGACCTCTTATCCCTCAGCATCCCTGACTCCTGACCATCCCTGACCCCTCACTACCCCTGACCTCTGACCATCCCTGACCCCTCACTATCCCTGACCTCTGACCATCCCTGACCCCTCACTACCCCTGACCTCTGACCATCCCTGACCCCTCTCCCCTCACCATCTCTGACTGCTCACTGTCCCTGACCCTTCACCCCTCACCAACATTGACCCCATATCCCTCACCATTGTTCACCATTCACCCCTCACCACCCCTGACCCCTCACCCCTCACCATCCCTGACCCTACCCCTCCGAAACCATCCCTGAACCCTCACCCCTCACCATCCCTGAACCCTCACCCCTCACATCCCTGAACCCTCACCCCTCACCAATCCTGAACCTCACCCCTCACCATCCCTGAACCCTCACCCCTCACCATCCCTGAACCCTCACCCATCACCATCCCTGAACCCTCACCCCTCACCATCCCTGAACCCTCACCCCTCACCATCCCTGAACCCTCACCCCTCACCATCCCTGAAGCCTCACCCTCACCATCGTGAACCCTAACCAAGCCTGATCTCTCACCCGTCTTATCCCTGACCACTCACCATCCATGACCCCTCACCAACCTTGACCCTCATCTCATACCACCCCTCACTATCCCTGACCCCTCACCCTCACCATCCCTGACCCCTCACACGTCACCAACCATCACCCCTCACCATCTAACCCCTCACCCCTCACGATCCCTGATTTGCCACCAACCTTTATCCCTCACCCATCACTCGCCTTGACCCCTTACCATCTCTGACCCCTAACTCCTCACCACCCCTGAAACTTCACCATCCCTCACTCTCACTATTCCTGATCCTTCAACCCTCACCATTCTGACACCTCATTGTGCCTGACCATTTATCCCTCACCATTCCCGAACCCTCACAATCCTCGACCCCTCACCATCCATATCTCAAACACTCAGCAGCCCGACCCGTCACCATCCCTGACCCCCCTCACCATCCCTGACCCCCCTCACCATTCTTGACACGCTCACCTTCCATATTTCTGAACCTTCACAATCCCTGACGACTCACCGTCCATATCCCCGAACCCTCAACATCTCTGAACCCCCAACCTAATAAACCATGATCCTCATCCTTCAGCATCTCTAACTCTTCATGATGTCTCAACGGCCCTGACTGCACATTCCTCATTATCCCTGACACCTCAGGAAAGTGAGTGAGATCAGATCGTTCTCTGGGTGGGGGAGGGGAGTGAGGTCAGATCATTCTCTGGGTGGGGGACGGAAGTGGGGTCACATCATTCTCTGGGTGCGGGAGGGGAGTGAGGTCAGATCATTCTCTGGGTGGGGGAAGGAGTGAGGTCAGATCATTCTCTGGGTGGGGGAGGGGAGTGAGGTCAGATCATTCTCTGGGTGGGGGAGGGGAGTGAGGTCAGATCATTCTCTGGGTGGAGTGAGGTCAGATCATTCTCTGGGTGGGGGAAGGGAGTGAGGTCAGATCATTCTCTGGGTGGGGGAGGGGAGTGAGGTCAGATCATTCCTGGGTTGAGGAAGGGAGTTGGATGGTGAGGCTAAGTTGCCACTTTGGGGCAATCCATGTACCCTAAAAATTGACCAACACTTTTTCTCCCAAGACGTATTGTTTCCGGGGATTAACTCCTAATTGACATTGGTAAATTACAGCAAGCTCTCACAAATATTCACATGCATATCTGCACGCTGACTCACTCACACACCCCCTCACAACCCACACACACATACCCACATCCTCACCCCCGCGCGCGTGCACACTCAATCTCAAAGGACAGAGTGAACCCAGCCAGGCCTGTGACACTGAATCAAAAAGGACAGAGTGAACCCAGCCAGGCCTGTGACACTGAATCAAAAAGGACAGAGTGAACCCAGCCAGGCCTGTGACACTGAATCAAAAAGGAAGAGTGAACCCAGCCAGGCCTGTGACACTGAATCAAAAAGGACAGAGTGAACCCAGCCAGGCCTGTGACACTGAATCAAAAAGGACAGAGTGAACCCAGCCAGGCCTGTGACACTGAATCAAAAAGGACAGAGTGAACCCAGCCAGGCCTGTGACACTGAATCAAAAAGGACAGAGTGAACCCAGCCAGGCCTGTGACACTGAATCAAAAAGGACAGAGTGAACCCAGCCAGGCCTGTGACACTGAATCAAAAAGGACAGAGTGAATTGAAACTACACATCTTTGGACCCTAAGTGCATTTAGCACGGCCAATTCACCTAACCTACACATCTTGGGACACTAAGGGGATTTTAACATGTCTAATTCTCCTCTCATCCACATCTTAGGACACTAAAGGAAATTTAACATGACCAATCCACCACTCGTACACATCTTGTGACATCACGGGACAGTTTAGCATGGCCAAACCACTTCTCGTACATATCTTGGACACTAAGGTGAATTTAGCATGGCCAATTAACCAAACCTACACATTTTTAGACCTAAGGGACAATTTATCATGGCCAATCCACCCTAACCTACACACCTTGGGACAGCAGGGGGAATTTAGCCTGGCCAATCCACCCTAACCTACACACCTTGGGACAGCAGGGGGAATTTAGCCTGGCCAATCCACCTAACCTACACACCTTGGGACAGCAGGGGGAATTTAGCCTGGCCAATCCGCCTAATTACATAACTTGGAATATTAAGGTGCAGTTTAAGCAATTAAGGGAATTAAGGATTATAGGGAGCAAGTGGGTAAGTGGAACTGATCCACTTCAGATCAGCCATGATCTGATTGAATGGCAGGGCAGGCTCGAGGGGCTGGATGGCCAACTCCTGCCCCTATTCTTATTTTTTTTTTAAAGAGCAACACAGCACGGGAAACAGGCCCTTCGGCCCAACGAGCCCGCGCCGCCGTCATACTATATAGTAGCAAATCCATTATCCTATTTTATTATTCCTATATAATAATATATATATTATTCCTAATACGGAAAATTCTCACTATAGGGACAATTTGTTTCCCAATCAGCCTAAGAGCGAATTTTTGGGTTGTGACATAATGATGTCATCATTATGTTCTTATGTTCTTTAGCATGACCAATCCATCGAACCAACACTCCTTGGGTCAGTCAGGGGCAATCTTGTACATACCCTGGGACACTAAGGGGCAATTTAGCACGGCCAATCCATCTCCCGTACACATCTTGTGACACTAAGGGGCAATTTAGCCTGGCCTACACACCTCTCATACACATCTTGGTACACAAAGATGAATTTAGCCAATCCACTTAACCTATACGTATTGCAATACTATGTGGCAATTTAGAATGGCCAGTCCATCTAACCTACACATTTTGGGACAGTAAGGGGCAATTTAGCCTGGCCAATACACCTCTTGTACATGTCTTGGGACACGAGTAGGAATTTAACATGGCCAATCCATATCTTGCACACAAGTTGGGACACTAAAGGGCAATTTAGTCTGGCCGATGCACCTCTCATATACATCTTGGCACACTAAGATGAATTTAGCATGGCCAATCCACCTAACCTACACATCTTGGGACAGTCAGAGGCAATTTAGCCTGGCCAATAATCTAACTTGAACATTTCAGGAATTGAAGGTGCGATTTAGCATCACCAATCCACCCAAAGTACACTTCTTGGGACAGAGGGGCAGTTTAGCATGGCCAATCCACTTCTCATACACATCTTGCAACATTAAGGGGTAATTTAGCATGGTTAATCCACTACTTGTACGCATCTTGGGACACTACAGGTGCAATTTAGCATGGCCAATCCATCTAACCGACATATCTTGTGACTCTAAGAGGCAATTTAATGTTGCCAATCCACCTCTCGTATACATTTTGGGATACTAAGGGGAATTTAGCATGGTCAATCCACATCTCATACACATCTTGGAACATTAAGGGGCAATTTTCATGGCCAACCGCCATAACTTACACATCTTGGGATACTAAGAGGAAATTCAGTGTGGCCAGTCCACCTAACGTACACATCTGGGGGCACTAAGGGGGTCTTAACATGTCTAATTCTCCTCTCATCCACATCTTGGGATGCTAAAGGAAATTTAGATGTGCACATCTTGGGAAATGAAGGGGCAATTTAACCTGGCAAATCCACCTCTCGTACACATCTTGGGACACAAAGAGGTGATTTAGCACGTCCAATACCCCGAACCTCCATACTTGGGACACGAAGGGGCAATACATCAAACTTACACATCTGCAAACAATAAGGGGCAATTTAGTGTCGCCAATATATCTTACACATATCCTGGCACATTAAGGGGAATTGTAACATGGCCAATCCACCTCTTTATGAAGCTAAAGGGCAATTTGGCTTGGGCAATCCACCTATCGCACACATCTTGGGACACAAAAGAGCAATTTAGCCTGGCCAATCCACCATTCATAGACATCTTCGGACACTAAGGAGAATTTAGCCCGGCCTATGCACCTCTCTTACACATCTTGGCACATTAAGATGAATTTATCAAGGCCAATCCACCCAAACTGCACATCTTAGCACACTATGGGGAATTTGGCATGGCCAATCCATCTCTCATACACATGTCTCGTGACATGAAGGGGCGATTTAGGTTCCCAAATCCCCCTAGCCAATGTGTCTTGGGACATATTTAGAACATTGAATAGCACAGTACAGGCCCTCCAGCCCTCAATGTTGTGCTGAGCTTTGTCTGAACCCAAGATCAAGCTATCCCACTCCCTATCATTCTGGAGTGCTCCATGTGCCTCTCCAATAACCGCTTGAAAGTTCCTAAAGTGTCCGACTCCACTATCACAGCAGGCAGTCTATTCCACACCCCAACCACTCTCTGAGTGAAGAATCTACCTCGGACGTCCCTCCTATATCTCCCACCATGAACCTTATAGTTATGCCCCCTAGTAACAGGAAATAGTCTCTGCACGTCCACTCTATCAATCCCTCTCATCATTTTATAAACCTCTATTAAGTCACCTCTCATCCTCCTCCGCTCTAAAGAGAAAAGCCTCAGCTCCCTCAACCTTTCCTCGTAAGACCTACCCTCCAAACCAGGCAGCATCCTGGTCAATCTCCTCTGCACTCTCTCCAATGCTTCCACATCCTTCTTATAGTGAGGTGACCAGAACTGTACACAATATTCCAAATGTGGTCTCATCAAGCTCCGGTGTAGTTACAGCATAACCCCCACAGCTCTTAAACTCAAACCCCCTGTTAATAAACACTAACACACTATAAGCTTCTTCACACTCTATCCACTTGAGTGGCAGCCTTCAGAGATCTATGGATATGAATCCCAAGATCTCTCTGTTCCTCCACATTCCTCAGAACCCTGCCGTTGACCCTGTAATCCAAATTTTGTCCTACCAAAATGAATCCCCTCACACTTATCAGGGTTAAACTCCTTCTGCCACTTTCCTGCCCAGCTCTGCATCCTATCAATGTCTCTTTGCAGCCTGCAAGAGCCCTTCACCTCATCCACTACTCCACCAATCTTGGTGTCATCAGTAAATTTACTAACCCATCCTTCAGCCCCTTCTTCCAAGTCATTGATAAAAATCACAAACAGCAGAGGAGCCAGCACTGACCCCGGTGGTGCACCACTGGGAACTGGCCTCCAGTCTGTACATTTTCCCTCCATCTCCACCCTCTGCCTTCTATGAGACAGCCAGTTACTGATCCAATCGGCCAAATTTGGGACCTGGGGTCAGGGTTCAGGTTTGAGCCTGTACCTGAGGTCAGGGTTCAGGGTTGTGACCTGTACTCAGGGTCAGGGTTCAGGTTTGGGGCCTGTACTCAGGGTCAGGGTTCAGGATGAGGCCTGTACTTGGGGTCAGGTTTGGGGTCTGTTTTTGGGGTCAGGGTTTAGGGTTGGGGCCTCTTCTAGGGGTCAGGGCTCAGGGTTGGTGCTTGAACCCGGGTCAGGGTTCGGGGTTGTGACCTGTACTCAGGGTCAGGGTTCAGGGTTGGGGCCTGTACTCAGGGTCAGGGTTCAGGATGAGGCCTGTACTTGGGGTCAGGTTTGGGGTCTGTTTTTGGGGTCAGGGTTTAGGGTTGGGGCCTCTTCTAGGGGTCAGGGCTCAGGGTTGGTGCTTGTACCCGGGTCAGGGTTCAGGGTTTGGGTTTGTACTCGGGGTCAGGGTTCAGGGTTGGTGCCTGTACTTGGGGTCGGCGTTCAGCGTTGAAGCCTGTACTCGGGTCAGAATTCAGGCTTAGGGCCTGTACTCAGGGTCAGGGTTCAAGGTTGAGGCCTGTGTAATCGGGGTCAGGGTTCAAGGTTGGGGCCTGTACTCGGAGTCAGGATTCAGGTTTTGGGACTGTACTCACACACTCTCTCACATACACACAGACACACGCACACTTTCTCACACATGCATTCTTTCACACACGAATTCTCTCTCATGAACATGCTCTCTCTCACACACATGCA